>CM077643.1:385671918-385849418 GCA_039707465.1 Rhabdophis nuchalis
TGGTCAGAAACTTCCTAAGTATCTATCAAATTGCAATCTGGTACATTAAAACTAAGGGACGCAGTGGCTCAGTAGCTAGGATACTGAGCTTTTTGATCAGAAAGGTTGGCAGTTTGAATCCCTAGCGCTGCATTACGGAGTGAGCTCCTGTTACTTGTCCCAGCTTCTTCCAACCTAGCAGTTTGAAAGCATGTAAAAATGCAAGTAGAAAAATTGGTGAGAAGGTAACGGCGTTCCGTGCGCCTTTGGTGTTTAGTCATGCCGGCCACATGACCACGGAGACGTCTTTGGACAGCACTGGCTCTTCGGCTTTGAAACGGAGATGGGCACTGCCGCCTAGAGTCGGGAATGGCTAGCACATATGTGCGAGGGGAACCTTTACCTTACATTAAAACTTCTAGAAAAGGGTAGAGAATTCCCTCCATTCTTGTTATTCTGTTCTACTGTTTTGTTATTCCCATCCTTGGGAATCACAATATTCTTTTGATAAGCTGCGTTATCAACAGGAAGGAAGACGCGCCACCCACACATTCAAATATCATTGCAAAGTTCCTCCCTGTATCTTTGCTATTTCTGCGTGCACAGACCTCCTTCTCTTTAATTAAGTTGTTCTTGAATTAAGACTCCTGATTCAGGTTAAGCTAGACTTCCAACCACCAATCTTGGCAATAACACAAAAGTGGTTTCTTACTGCTTTTTCTAGGATATTTTTCCCCCCTACATTGGTGGTCTCTCATCTAAGCGCTAATGAACTCGGATCTTGCCTAAAATTTTTAAGAGCAACCAGTCAGCTAAAGGCTGCCACCTGTTGCGACATCTGGACTAGGATCAGGGAGATCCTGTTTGAAGCCTATCCTTAATCCATTGTAACTCACTGGAATCAATCATTTTTGCTCAGCCCAACCAATTTCATTGGGTTAAAATTCCTGTATAAACTGCTTTGAGCTCCTGATGAAAGCTGGGATGTATATCTAGTAAATTAATCAATCCACCAGAAGCTATGTTTGTACAACCAGATCTATTTAATGTCTACAAATTCGACATCTACCAAGCCTGATTCATTCTTGATCAGTTTCATTCCTAATGAAGCAAAGCTGGCTGAGAAAAGCTGGGATGTATATCTAGTAAATAAATCAATCCATCAGAAGCTATGGTTGTACAACCAGATCTATTTAATGTCTACAAATGCAACATCTACCAAGCCTGATTAATCTTTTTCGGTGTTTCATTCTTGATCAGTTTCATTCCTAATGAAGCAAAGCTGGCTGAGAAATTCTGGGAGTTGAAGTCCACAAGTCTTAAAGTTGCCAAGGTTGGAGACCCCTGGTATAAAAGATTCATGGCATCGCATTATTAGAGGCAGAGATATACACTTGGGTATCATCAGCATACTTCAGGTAATGCTCGACTTACAACAGTTCATTTAGTGATTGCTCAAAGTTACCACAGCACTGAAGAAAGGTGACTTGTGATGGCTTTTTGGACTTAGGACCACTGTGGCATCCCCATGGTCATGTGATCAAAATTCAGATGCTTGACAACTGGCTCATATTTATGACAGGTGCAGTTCCTTGGGGACACGTGATCAGCTTCTGCGACCTTCTGACAAGCAAAGTCAATCGGGATGACAGATTCACTGAACAACTGTATTACTAATAATTGCAGTGATTCACATAACGACTGTGGCAAGAAAGGTCGTAAAAGGAAGCAAAACTCACTTAACAAATGTTTCACTTAGCAAAGAAATTATGAACTCAATTGTGGTTCGTAAGTCAAGGACTGGCTGGCTGGCGAATTCTGGGAGTTGAAGTCCACCAGTCTTAAAAGAGCCAACTTTGCAGACCCCTGCCTTAACTCATTACAATAAATAAGTTCCCCCAATGTCCTCATGTAGATGTTAAGGAGGAAAAAGCACTAAACCTTGAGGCACCTCAAACAGTTAAGGCTGAGGGCAGGACATCTCCTCCCCAATCATCACCAACTGGAATCAACTCTGAAGGAAGGAGGGGAACTAGAACAACACTGTGCTGCCCACCCCAAATACCCTTGAGCTGATTGGGAGGGACACTATGGTCAATTGTTATATTTTAGATAGTCATATAAATATAACCGTGATGGTGAACCTATAGTACACGTGTCACCTCTCTGTGGGCATATGAGCCGTTGCCCCAGCTTAGCTCAACCGTGCTTGCATATGTGCCTCCCGCCAGCCCTGCTGTTTTTCGGGTCTCTCCTGTGCATGCATGAGGGGCGGGGTGCATGCGGCAGACACGTGGGCATGTGTAGGGGGAGTGAAGCCCATTTTTGGTCCCAGGAGGCTGCAGGGGGCATGGGGGGGGGTCACCTACACATTTATGGGGGGGGGGAGTGTCACGCATGTATGCGCGTGGGGCTGGGCGCAAGGGAGGGTATCACGCACACATTGCATTTGGCATGCAATGAAAAAAAGGTTAGCCATCATCACTGATCTATAAACTGAATAAAATGCACCTGATATTCCACCTTCGCTCCAGAATAAACTCCCAAGCAGATAAAAAAATCTAGAACAGATACTGCTGTCAGTCAGGCTAGACTAGAGTCGCTGTATTTCTCAACATCTTTTCCCCAAATTCTTTACCTTTCTCCTCAGTAACTGCAGTACCAATAGGTCAACAATTCAAACTTCTCAGAAAAAAATCTGAAGAATCAGAGTATAATGCTTTCCCATATTCCATGCCATACCTTTCAGACCCCATAATCAACACAGCCTAGCTTCATCCACATCTGCACAGTATTATGATTTACCCATAGCACCTGGAGTTCATGCACAAGCACTTTCACTTTTCTCACTAATGAAAAAAAGAAGGGCTGGAAGCCAGTCTGGTTGAAAAAACAGAAGATCCAGTTATTCCAGATAAACAGAGATACCTGAAAATTCAGCATCCTATTTTCAAGGGGTCAGCTAAATACCTCCAAGAAACTTAACAGCCAAATTCCTCAAAAGACGATTTCAACTATCAAGATCTGCCTAGGATTGCCACATATTTAACCAGGTTTTCAAAACCAGGTTTTGCAGCAGCATGAGCACAAGAATTTGATGGGGTTATGTGAGACACTAAAGGGAAAAAAAAGTTGTCTTGAACATTGTCTTGAAGTTCTAGGCTGCATAAACAGAGGGATAGAATCTAGATCACGTGAAGTGTTAATACCACTTTATATTGCCTTGGTAAGGCCACAATTGGAATACTGCATACAGTTTTGGTCACCACGATGCAGAAAAGACGTGGAGACTCTAGAAAGAGTGCAGAGAAGAGCAACCAAGATGATTAGGGGACTGGAGGCTAAAACATATGAAGAACGGTTGCAGGAACTGGGTATGTCTAGTTTAATGAAAAGAAGGACCAGGGGAGACATGATAGCAGTGCTCCAATATCTCAGAGGGTGCCACAAAGAAGAGGGAGTCAAACTATTTTCCAAGGCACCTGAGGGCAGAACAAGAAGCAATGGGTGGAAACTAATCAAGGAGAGAAGCAGCTTAGAACTAAGGAGAAATTTCCTGACAGTTAGAACAATTAACCCCTGGAACAGCTTGCCTCCAGAAGTTGTGAATGCCCCAACCCTGGAAGTCTTTAAGAAGATGTTGGATAGCCATTTGTCTGAAATGGTATAAGGTTCCTGCCTACGCATGGGGTTGGACTAGAAGACCTACAAGGTCCCTTCCAACTCTGCTATTTGTATTATTGTATTATTGTATAACATAGCTTTCTTTCTTGATCAGGATTTAGATTAGGTAATCATACTCCACAACCTGAAAAGTTTGAAACCAAACCATGGTTTGTTGAATAAACACAGCTGGCTGGGTCTTCATACACACAATGCCATAAGCCAGCAACCCACGATGGTTTAGTATGATGTTCTGTGAATCTGGCCAGCATACAGAAGTATATCCCTCTAAATAGTGGAAAAGTCTACCAAGAAAAGTGGCCAATTTTTAAATAGTGTGCTTTCAAACAGAGGCTGGATGAGGAACTGACAGGTAATTGTAAAGATTTTGTCATAGCAGATATCTTAGATGTCCTTTGATTTTGCAATTTACAATAGAGCAAAAGGCATCTATGGTAATAATTGCCACTATGCAACTGGTGCCAGAAGCACAGAGGATATTGATAATGTGATAACCCTTTGGCCTGGTAACTATGGATAGCCATATCATCTGTATACAGTATCTACTGCTGGATACAAGGCTGCTGCAACCAACTGTGGCTATTTTGCAGAAGGCAGACTATCCTTTTCCATTCAGAAATAAAGTCAGATCATTTGGTCTGCAGAGGCCCCCTTGAAGATACAGAAAGCGAGGCAGCATACTGGAAAAAGCTGAGCTTGTCGATCAGAAAGGCTGGTAGTTCGGCAGTTTGAATCCCTAGTATAGGTCTCCTATGTGAGCAGGGGGTTGGAGTAGATGACCTCCAAGGTCCTTTCCAACTCTGTTACTGTTAAATTAATTACACAGGGGGTGGGGAGGCACTCTTCATATACTGAACAATGCTTTTCTCATGCATGCACTAGACTAGAAGATATAAACACACACACTCTCTCTCTCCTGCTTTAATACAGAGGTTGGACTAGATGACCTCCAAAGTCCCTTTCAAATCTGTTACTGTTAAACTAATTACACCGGGGGAAGGGACTCTTCATATGCTCAGCAATGCCTTTCTCATGCATGCACTAGACTAAAAGATATAAACATCATCTCTCTCTCTCTCTCTCTCTCTGCTGCTTTAATACAGAGGCTGGACTTCTACCTGTCGCCAAAAGGAACCCGAGATTGTGCCCGCTCGCCCCCAGGCACTCTGCACATGCTTAAAATACTCTTCTTCTTCACCCAAGCGGGAAGGAGAGCCAAGGGGTTTACTGACCCAGTCCGAGAGATATTATTTTTTTCAACCTCCCCTTGTCCGATGTCAACTCCCGGGCTGGGAACGGGGCAGCAGCAGCAGCAGTAGCCCCCTTTCCTCCAGATGACCCCCGGTTTGCGGAACGCTGCCAGCCCCTCCGCTGGAGGCGGCCGCGGGGTTCAGCCCGGCTTCCTCCCGCCCGCCGGACGCCTCCTTCCGCCCGACTCCCTCGGTCCCCGCTCTCCGTGACGTGGCCTTTGCACCCCACCCGCCTTCGGAAGAGCACCTGCGCCTGCTGGAAGCCGTCCTGCAGCTCCCCCCAGTCCCGGAGGCAGTCGGCGACCGAGGGCCGGCAGTCCATGGCGAGCTGTGTCGGGAGACCGGCGGCGGGCACCCCCTTTTTTTCCCCCGACGCGCCTTCCCGCAGAGCGGGGGCGGAGTGGAGAAAGAGGCGGGAGCGACGCTTCCCGAAGGACGTTGTGGCCAATCCGACGGGGCGCTCGGGGACCCGCCCGCCGAGGGCCCGGCCAATGAGAGCCGAGGCAAAGCCGGCGGGCGGGCGGAGTGTGTGGAGGACGGCTAGGAGGACAGGAGGGCCAGAGGTCGAGGAGGGAAACAGGGCAGAGGCTGTGCTCTTCCTCCTCCCTCCCCCCCCCCCCGCAAAGAACACAGAATAATAATAACAGTTGGAAGGGAACCTGGAGGTCTTCTAGTCCAACCCCCTGCTCGAGTAACCAGTGTTTCCCAACCTTGACAACTTGCAAGATGTCCGGACTTCAACTCCCAGAATTCTCCAGCCAGTGAATGCTGGCTGGGGAATTCTGGGAGTTGAAGTCCGGACATCTTCCAGTTGCCAAAGGTTGGGAAACACTCCTCTATACCAGGGGTCTCCAACCTTTGCAACTTTAAGTCTGAAGGACTTCAGCTCCCAGAATTCTCCAGCCAGCAAAGCTTAAAGTTGCAAAGGTTGGAGAACCCTGCTCTATACCATTTCAGGCAAATGGCTGTCCAATATGTTTTACTCTCTTCAAATGTCTCTCAGAGAGATGTAAAGAGAGAAGAGAGGGATAAGAGATAAGGCAGGGAGGGGAAGAGGAGGAGAGAAAGAAGGAGTGGAAAGGAGAGAGAGGAGAAGGAGAGAGGAAGGGGAACTAGAGAAGGACAACAGAGGGAAGAAAGAAGATAGGAAGGAGAAGAGAGGGAGAAGAAAGTGAAGGAAGGTATAAATACAGTGTATGGAGAGCAGAAGAGCCAATAATCGTCGTTGGGAATTGATGGTAAGACAAACTGATGGAAAACATTTAACAATATAATATGTTGGTTATGTAATAATATACATGTGGTTATTTGCTATGAAAATTGAAAAATAAAAAACTTATTAAAAAAAAGGTATCTGGGAAACTAACCGCTGATCTTCAGAGTGCTAATGACCAGATGACTGCAAAAATCCTTCCATTCCTCACCAGTAGGTTAGAACTGAAGAAGCTTCTTTTATGAGAAGCAAAACATTTTCAAAGGAAAAAAACCAAGGAAGTCAAATGTTATTTTCCAAAGCACCTGGAAACAAAAGAAGAAGCAAGGGATGGAAACTAAACAAGGAGAGAAGCAACCCAGAACTAACAGTGACATCAATTAATTAGACTTGGCTCCAGAAGTTGTGGGTGCTCCATCACTGGAGGCTTTTAAGAGGAGATTGGATAACCATTTGTCTCCTGCCTGAGCAAGGTTGGACCAGAAGACCTCCAAGGTCCCTTCCAACTCCGTAAAAATTTCCACCACATGGAAATTTCTCCTTAGTTCTAGGCTGCTTTTCTTCCTGGTTTGCTTCTGACTACTGTTTCTTGTCATGACTTTTGGGCTTTGGAAAATAGTTTGGCCATCTTGCCTTTGTAGAATCCCCTCAAAGATTGGACCACTGCTATGATGTCCATTTTGTGAGACTAAATATATCCAATTCCCGTAATAGTTCATGGTATGATTTAACCTCCAGCCCCATAATAATTTTTGTTGCTCTTCTCTGCACTCTTTCCAGAAATTGTGTGTCAAACAGTAGAATGTCAGATACCAGTGAAGTCACACCAACATGGTGGCTTAACTATCCTGCTAAGCCAAGGCTTGTTTAGCTATGATATGTCATATAAGCACCCATTGGTTGGGTCTGTATAAAAGATACTCTCACCAGATCTAACTCAGCTACCGGAGAATTCACTGCCTGTCTGCTTGGCAATAAGCGTTTTGCTCCTTCTCTCTTTCTCAGTGCTTTTTTGACTTCCCAGTTTGAACCTCTGTGATTTTACACTTGTCTCCTATTCAAGTGTAACCTGATCTGACCCTTTCCAGATCAGACAAGCAACAAACCAGGTAATTATTATCTAGGTCACCAGAGTTTGAAGTCACATAAGTGTTTACATTATTGGAGGAAACAGGTGAGAACTCTCTGCAAAGAACTTCCTCTTATTCTTTAATTTTTTTTAAACAACCATTTTTTTAAAGATCCATGGTGATTGCTTGTTGTCACAGCTGTTTTGCTGTAACGTTTGTAACTTGTCTTTAGTTCCCTTCGGATGTAAACAACAAGTTTCCATCACAACAGGGTGGGAGCTGCTGGAACAGGTGGCATAATTGCAGGAGGCATTTTGAGTTTTGTGCATTTTGCTGCCTAGTTTCTTGGGTGGGGTGGGAGGAGATTCTAAGGGCCAAAACCAAGTTTGAGAGCCATGTGCAATCTGCCGACTGTCAGTTATCGCTTAGGAAATTGCCAGTCTATTTGCTCTAGCCAAGTTCTTCATAATAAAACTGTCATGAAGCACATGGTTATGTCCTTGATATGTTATTAGATCCATGTGGGTCATTACCCCTGCTGCCAGCTGACTGGCAAGCTTCATCGGCATGACGCTATTGGCTGATGGTTCCCTACATGCATTTTGCTTTTTTCTGAACGCCAATCCTGATTGTTGCTGAGCTGAGACCATGACTTTGCTTAGTTCTTCGGCACTAAAAACTAGAGAAGTCTTTCTACTACAATTGTCCCAATTCACATACAGGAGTATCAAGATGTTACTGGTGTGTCAGGCAAAGGAAAATATGACTTGCTTGCTCGGAGCTTGGGTCACATGGATTGTCAGGGATTATTCAAGTAGTTTGCTTATGCAGGGTTCCCCTTCATGTCTAATATACCTATGTGAGATTTCTGGCTTCTCTCCTGAGGCAATCATATTCTACAGGACTCCCTGTAAGGCAGGGATGTCAAACTCAAGGCCTGAGGTGTGCATCTGGTCTTTAGGGTGCTTAGGTCTGGCCGACAGGGCTGCCCTGGAAACAAGCTGTTTTCGCTGGCAGAGCACTTGGGCCATCACAGGCACCCATGACAGAAGTGACGTTGAGCTGGCCATGCTCATCCTGGCAACACTCACCTGGCTCCCCAAGATCAAGGGCCTGCCTTCTCTCGCTGTGAGAGTCCCCCCTCTCGCAGGTATGGCCCGCTGCGTTATCAAGGGCACACTTTGATGAGGGACTAGTAAGTCAGGAGAAGTGGCGAAAGCGCAGGTGTAGGGGTTTTTTAGTAAAAAAGCTGTTGTCTGTTTTAGGGGGTACCAGGGAGGGGGGAGGGTATAGTCAGGTTGAGACTAGCAAGAAGGGAACGGGCCGAGCCAGCAGACGACGGAGGGAGGCGGATGGTTCCGCTAAGAGGGGGGATACAGGGGTCGTTTCCATGGAGGGCCTACCCATTGAGAGGGTGGCAGGGAGAGGCAGATCCGATGGGAGACGAGTTCTATCCTCCCGGTTGGGGGCACGAGGCCGATGGCTACAAACGGTCAAGTGCCACAACCCCCGCAGGCTAGGTGGTCAGGGAGTACAGAGCCAGGGCCTGCGGCTGATGTTCTGCAATGCCAGGTCCGTGGTCAACAAAGCCCCCCTCATCCATGACCTTGTGTCAGAGGGGGAGCCGGACCTGGTAGGAATTGCGGAGACCTGGTTGGGCCACGAGGGAGGACTCCCCCTCGTTGAAATGTGCCCACCAGGTTACCGCGCTTTTCATCAGCCTCGGGCCCTAGGCAGGGGTGGTGGGGTAGCGGTTATTATTAGGGAAGGTCTAGAGCCGAGAGAGACCATTGTGCCACAGACTACCGGTTGTGAGTCCCTCTGCGTGAAGTGGGGCCTAGGGAGGCAGTTGGGCTTGCTAGTTGTATACCTGGCCCCCCGCTATGTAACAGCAGCCCTGCCCGAGCTCCTCGAGGTGATCGCTACGATGGCAGTTGAGACCCCCAGACTTTTAGTCATGGGGGACTTTAATCTGCCATCGGCGGGCGAATCATCCGGGGTAGCTCGGGAGTTCATGGCTTCCATGACGGCCATGGACCTGACCCAACTAATTCAAGGCCCCACTCACGAGGGTGGACATACACCGGATCTCATCTTTGTCTCAGGCCAATGGAAGAGTGATCTGGGTATAGGGGATATAGTCATCACGCCCTTGTCATGGACAGACCACTCACTTCTCCGGCTCGACTTTCCAACCGCTGCCCCTCACCGCGGGGAGGCGGAACCTGAGTCACCTATTTGGTTCCGCCCCAGGCGTCTGATGGACCCTGATGGGTTCCAGACGGCGCTTGGGCCACTTCCTGTACCTCTGACCCGCGCCCCGATGGAGGACCTCGTGGCCGCATGGAATATTGCGACCACGGGAGCCTTGGATCGGGTCGCGCCCTTGCGGCCTCTCTTGTGGCGCCGAAACACCCTGGCTCCTTGGTTTACCGAGGAGCTGAGGGTGATGAAACGCCACAAGAGATGCCTAGAGAGAAGATGAAGGGCTACCCGTTCTGAATCTGACCGGACACAGGTAAGAGCCCAGTTACGGACTTACATTGTGGCGCTGAGAGTGGCCAAACGTCATCATTGTGCCACTCTCATAGCATCCGCAGAAAACCGCCCTGCCGCCCTGTTTAGGGTGACCCGTTCCCTCCTTCAACAGAGGGTGCGGGAAGCCCCGCTGCAGGGTAGAGCAGAGGAATTTGTGATTTTTCTGCAGGAGAAAATCGCTCAGATACAGAATGAGTTAGCCTCCATTGATGGCCCAGTGGGATGCCACGAGACAGATCTTGTTTGGGAGGAGTTTGACTCCGTTACTTCCGAGGATATGGACAGGTTACGTGGGCGACTGCGAGCCACCACATGTTTATTGGACCCGTGTCCCTCCTGGCTTGTACTGGCATCCTGGGAGGTGACACGAGGCTGGCTCCAAGAGGTTGTCAACGCATCCTTAAGTGAGGGTGCCTTACCTGCTTCCCTAAAAGAGGCCATGGTGAGGCCCCTCCTTAAGAAGCCCTCTTTGGATCCAGCTTTATTAACCAACTATCGTCCAGTCTCCAACCTTCCCTTTTTGGCGAAGGTTGTTGAGAGTGTGGTGGCACAACAGTTTCCCCGTCACCTGGAGGAAGTTGATTATCTAGACCCGCGCCAGTCCGGCTTTCGGCCCGGGCATAGCACCGAGACGGCATTGGTCGCGTTGGTCGATGATCTCTGGAGGGCCAGAGATGGGGGTTGCTCCTCCATCCTGGTCCTATTAGACCTCTCGACGGCTTTCGATACCATCGACCATGGTATCCTATTGCATCGGCTGGAGGGGTTGGGGGTGGGAGGCACCGTTTTACGGTGGTTCTCCTCCTACCTCTCTGGCCGATCGCAATTTGTGTTGGCAGGAGAGCAGAGGTCGACCTCGAGACCCCTCACATGTGGGGTCCCTCAGGGGTCGGTCCTCTCGCCTCTCCTGTTCAACACATATATGAAGCCGCTGGGTGAGATCATCCGTGGCTTTGGGGTAGAGTACCATCTCTACGCTGATGATACTCAGCTGTATATATCTACCCCAAGCCACCCCAACGATGCCGTAGCGGTGATGTGCCAGTGCCTGGAAGCCGTACGGATCTGGATGGGAAGTAACGGACTCAGACTCAACCCGACCAAGACCGAGTGGCTGTGGTTTCCGGCTGCCCGATTCAACCAGCTGACTCCATCGCTGGCCATAGGGGGCGAACATCTTGCCCCTGTGGATGGGGTGCGCAACTTGGGTGTCCTCCTGGATGCCCGGCTGTCCATGGAAGATCAAGTGACAGCCGTGGCCAGGAGGGCGTTTTACCAGGTTCGCCTGGTTCGCCAGTTGCGCCCCCTATTGGATCGGGACGCCCTTCGCACAGTCACTCATGCGCTCGTGACATCCCGACTGGACTATTGTAACTCTCTCTACATGGGGCTCCCCTTGAGGTGCACCCGAAGACTTCAGCTGGTCCAGAATGCAGCCGCGCGAGCAATAATGGGTACCGCAAGGTATACCCATGTAACACCGCTCTTGCGCGAGCTGCACTGGCTACCTGTCGTCTTTCGGGTGCGCTTCAAGGTGTTAGTCCTCATCTTTAAAGCGCTCCATGGCTCGGGACCTAGCTATCTGCGGGATCGGATTCTGCCTCATACATCTTCCCGGCCCATTCGCTCCCACAGAGAGGGACTTCTCCGGGTGCCGTCCACTAGACTTTGTCAGCGGGCGACGCCCAGGGGAAGGGCCTTCTCTGTGGCGGGCCCAGCCCTCTGGAACGACCTTCCCCCCCGACATTAGAACAACTACGGACCTCCGCTCCTTCCGTCAGAAATTAAAAACTCACTTTTTCTGCTTGGCCGGCCTAGGTTAGTCTCTACCTCAGGGGTTAGGGAATGTTAATTTTAAAATGGGGATTTTAGTACAGGGACAGTTGATTTAATTTGTTTTTATTGTATTTATTTATGTATATATTTTATGCTGTTTTAATTTTCCCTGTGCACCGCTCCGAGTCCCCCTGGGGAGAGGACGCGGTATAGAAAAATAAAATCTATTCTAAATCTAAAATCTATCAGACACAACCCTGATGCGCTCCTCAATGAAATCGAGTTTGACATCCCTGCTGTAAGGGATTAGTCTATTAAGGCTCCTAATGGAACCCAAATAACCCTAATAGAGCTTAGTGAATATTTAACTGGCACCTGAATATATATTATTATGCCTCATAATATTGACTTCTTGTGATGTTGCCCTCAATGGTACTATGTAGAACCTTTGTAAAGTTGGAGTAACCATCCACTCCTTGTATTACTCCCTCTTCTGCCTATGGTGCAGAGGTGGGTTGTTCCCGGTTCGGGCTGATTCAGGCGAACTGGGAGTAGCGACGGTGGGAGGCTCCACTTGGATGCTTCTGCGCATGCGAGAGCACGAGTGAACTAGTAGTAAAAAAAATGGAAACCCACCACTGCTATGGTGTAATGGCTGAGAACCAAAACATCAAAAATAAGGCTGGAGCTTTACTTCTCATTCCCTCTGGTAGGGCTTAAGGCACATTGCCTGTTTTCTAACCCTACGCGCTGAAGGGTGTGCTTACAGCTTACACTTATTTTTCTATCCCACCCTTCTCCCCTGAAAGGTGACTTTGGGCAGCTTACACATTATAAAACAAATAAAAAAATAATTAAAATATAACATCAAATGTCCAGGGATTTATATTTTAAAAATTACACAGAAATCAGAACTAAGAGATGGGATGGAAACAGAGGTGGTATTCAGGCGAACTGGTAGTGGCAGCGGTGGGAGGCTCCGCCCACCTGCCCAGATGTCATCATGGACGCTCTGCGCATGCCCAGAGGTTTCTGCGCATGCGCAGAAGCACCGCACACATGTGGTAGCAAAGGTAAGAGGATTTCATGCCTGGATGGGAACTAAGCAATGAGAGCCTCCCTCGGGGCCCCATACCAATTGGCAAAGCCAAGTTTTAATAGCCTTCTGGAAGGCCAAGAAGGTGGGAGCAGTTCTCACCTCTGGGGATAAGAGTGTTCCATAGGGATGGGCTACAACTTTTCTTGATATGTAGCTGGAAACACAGATTTTTAGTAGAAGCATCTTGTTTGGAGAACAGCACTTTGGATGCCTGAAAGTTTATTCTATATAATATCTTTGTGATCTTGACAAACAAGCTCATGAAAAATAAAAACATAATGAAGTGTCTGTTGAGTGTGAGGCAGACGATGAAGTCAACAATAGTGTAACAATGGAAGGTAAAGTTTTCTTTCAACGGTTTCTGAAAAATAAACGTTGGTTTCCTTCTCATTTTTCCGCCCCACTAACTCACAACAAACAAAGCTATCGATCAGTAATTTGGTTCTGAAATGTCAGTGATGGCAGTTATATAGAACCGTTGTTCCCAATCTGATAGCTGTTGCACAAATGCTCGATTGGGCCGCATGTTATTTTTACATTTCTGGACGTAATTCCAGGCGTTCTATGAAGAAAGGCATAAAATGCAAAGATCAGGAGCAGGGAAAATATTTGAAATAAAAACCCCAAGCATCTTGGGGGAACAGAAGACTTGCATTGAATTCTGTATTCGTAGAGCCGGGGTCCCCAAACCTGGCAACTTTAAGACTTGTGGACTCCAACTCCCAGAATTCTCTGGGAGTTGAAGTCCACAAGTCTTAAAGTTGCCTAGTTTGAAGACCTCTGTCCTAGAGTCACAGCCAGTGGTGGGTTCCTGCTGGTTCAGACCGGTACGGCCATATCGGTAGTGGCCTGGAGCAGCTGAGAACATACTGGTACAGTGGCTCACGCTCCATAACTGTATTTATGCCAAAAGGCACACTACGCATGCACGCACAGCATGCAGTGCCTGTTCAACCACCAACAAGCAGCTGGTTGTTGCAGGGGTGGTGGATTGCGCATGCGTGCATAGCGCATGTCAGGCACATGCATGAACCGACCGCAATCAGCGTACTGGTAGTGACGGTAAGAGCAACCCACCAATGGTCACAGCCATCTAAACCATAATCAGGGAAGGGATCTCTGTAACTTCATGGAAGAATACATGCTTCATATGCCAAAAATCTAGGTTCTGTTGTTGATACATGCGTTGAAACCCAATTGGCAAAAGAAAGCTCAGGACTGTATTGGATGGAAATATGCGGAAGAGGCCTTCATCCTGCAGTGGATAGACACTGGCTTAAAAGGATGATGACAGTATACAATAAAAGGTGCAGGGCTTCAGGCATGTGCACCATGTTGTTTTTGTTGACTGCTCCTGAAGACACCCTTGGAGCCATAGTAAGTAGCACAACCCATGCTTTAATTTGCCATATTTTCCATTCTCAGCTAAGAGTCAGGTAGCAAGCGATGGGAAGATCTTGCTTGAGCCTTTGGGGAGCCACTGATTATCATGGTAGACCAATTTTAGGCAAAATGGTCCAAAAAGAAAGACTCAGTATGAGACACTAATAATGTGAGACACTTCAAAGTAAATCATGATTCATGTTCTAATTTGGGCATAAAGGCCCCTATATCATCTTTGATTTCACATTATTCTTTTTAAAACGGCCTAAACTGATTACCGTCAAACTTAATTTGACAGTAGATAACCTACAAACAATGTAGTTTTCTGTTCCAAGAGTCTTATAGTTGAAAAACTGACACATTGGGAATGGGAGAGAAATTTGGACAAAAGATACCTGAGAATAAAATGTGATGAGTGCAGCCACATGAATGCTCAGCATAATGGCAAAATACGTTGGGAGTGGAAAGAACTAACATTAGTGTATGACAGCCTCTCCCTACTTGTTTCTTCCAGGTGTTTGAGAAGTTACAATCCTAATGTATCCAGAGAGCACCTCATACAGGGCTGTCAAACTCCCAGCCCACGGGCCATATGCTGGCCATGCCCACATCCAGTTTAGCGAAGGGGGGGAAAGTCCTGAGAAGTCACATGATGGAGCAGTGATGACGTGGGTTTGACACCCCTGACCTAGTAGGAAAGGTTGTCACAGATTGTTAACTACACTCACCTTCAAGTAAAGCCTGCAAGAATGGATAAGGTAAGCCATCACTGCTGTGCTACACCTGCTTATTCCAAAAGTGGAGAAGACCAGGACTGCTCCTTTACGATTGTAACCATCTAAACAATTTATTCATTAATTTAATTGTTTTAGTAAGAGTTTGAAGGCAATAAATTCTACATAAAACAGTCAATTTTTCTTTTTTTCAGTTTTAATCTTGTTGCCAGTTTATGTGGGAAAAGTATGAGGTGGTTGGGCCAAATGTGAATTCTTCAAGTTTAAGCTCACGTATTTAAGTCCAGTAGGATGTCCCACTGATGTCAGTCAAGCTTATTTCTGTGTGAAGGGACATAAGAATTATGGGAAGGTGTGAAATTATGTCTCCAGGGGATATGAGGGCCTATTTGCCAATGCATAGCTTACATATTCCAATGGGAAATGAAGTCTGTTATCTAGAGAACTAAAAGTTTTGAATTGACACAGTGAGTTCTCTAAACAAAAGGGATTTAAAAACACTACTGTATAAATATAGTTGGAAAACCAGTTTGCTGTACTATAATGGTTAAAACACCAGGCTAGAAACCAGAAAACTGAGTTCTAACCCCACCTTTGTCATTGAGTCAGTTTGGTCTCTCCCAGCCCAAGGAAGGAGGCAGTGGCAAACTATGGTACTTCTTAAACACTTTACCAAAAACACTAGCACCCAATACAATGATGATTTCTATAGATGTTCTCTAAATGGACTTATGTCTGTATATTTATTCCTGGATATTTCAAGAAAAATGCAGGCATAAATCACACACTGCAAATCAATAGGCAAAAGGATCAAATTTGCATTGATTTGCACTTATCTATTCAGAAGCCATCTTGCCTCAGTAAGCGGTCCATCCTCATATATCTCTCTGTTCTCCATAGAGAAAATGACTCAAGTAGCTCTTTTCTGATCCTGGAAAAAGTTGCAGCTGCTTTAAGGAGTTGCAGACAGGCGCTAAGCCTGTGCTATAGCATCTGTTTGCTTTTTTTTTGTCCCCATTAACTTCTCAGCCTTCTCTATTCTCACCACTTTAGGTGATCCCTAAATATCCTGCTGGCACCAGAAATCTGGAGATTCTCTATTACAGGGTTGTGATCGTGTCAGGATCAACAGCAGTCTAAAAACAGCTAAACCACATTTTTTTTTACTGTTCTTCATGACAATCTGGAATTTAGGACCAGAAATTTGGGACTATATTAATCAGCATTAATTCATGCCATTCCATGATTTTTGTTTATAGCCCAAATCAGTGTTTCTCAGCCTCAGCAACTTTGAGTAGAAGTTCAATTCTCAGAATTCCCTAGCCAGTATGGCTAGCTGGAAAATTCTGGTAGTTGAAAGTACAACCCTGGATTTCCCTCAATAAGCTCAATATGAAGGCTTTTAATTTACAGATGTACTGAGAATACAGATTACAATCATGTCTCTTTAGCTGGGGTGAGATGAGGTGAAATGATGGAAAGATTGAATATTTGGAATAAACAGGTAAAAAAATGAGTAGGGGAGAATATCACTAGTCTACTTACCAATAAAGTGACAAATGTGGCCAAAATGAGAAAATAAATCTGCCTCTAGAGAATCAGGAATAGGAATATGAAGGAGTTTTTCACTGTCTTCAAGGAAGCTGGGGAAAAAGAGGCAATCTGCTTAGAAGCATGCAAAATTAAATCAGCCCACTCAATGTCATCATGATATTATAACTGAGTAGAATTGCAGTCGTTCACATTTTTATTTAGGTATAAAGCTCTAATGGTCTTCATCAATCATTCTCAAACTGCCCTAATTCATGGAGTTGTTTGGTGGTGGGAATTATATATACTGTAAGCTATTTAGAGGATGGGTCATTTAAAAAATACAACAGTGTGAAAAATGGGCAAGGAATTATAGATAATCTGAGTTTATATTTTTGTAGATCTATTCTCATTGTGCAGGGGATAAAAATTGCCTATAGTCCTTAAATGGGATGTATGCCTTCTTAAGACCTGCATATGGAGTCAAAGGATGTCTTCAGGCCCAGATGTTTTTCAATCACCTAACCAATTCTATCAGATATTGAGGTAGACAATCTTTAGTTGATAAGATATCCATACTTTTAAGGTGACATTGTAAGCTGGTTTTCTTTCTTCCAGGTATTTTCGGGTGGAAATAGGGGATGGGTTTAAAAAATAATAATATTAAGGCTACTCTGGGTCTTTTGTTTATAAATTCCACATGTCTGCCACTGCACATTGATAAGAAATTGCACTGAAAAAATCAAGTGCTAAAATTCAGTGGCATGATTGGAAATGGCCCTATAATACCCAGGATTAAAATAATGCATGGGAAGATAACGATTGTGATTTCTCTTACAAGACTGGAAAAGCGGGGAATGCTGAATTGTCTTCAATAAATTGTTACTGGGGGCTGCATACTCACAATATGCCAGCTTCCTCAGAGATATTAATGTGAGCCTTGATTTTCAGATCCTTCTGAATCTGGCTGTCACAAGCTTGCATGTAGTTTCCCATGTACAGTTTAGCAGGCACAATTTCTACTGGATAGGTCTTAAAGGCTTCCAATTCCTGTTGGGGAGGGGGACAGATCGTCCAATGAAAGCACAGTACTTGTTCAAAGTCAGGGAGCTGAAATCAATATGGCAATTTTCAAGATCCTCTTGATTGCAAGGAGGCTCATTGAGTGATTAAGATTCACATCTCAAATCCAATAAAGTGTAGAACCTTGCAGGCTGCAGACCACTGAGATTGAGTCCCATTGAACTCCATGATACCTACGTACTTCTCATTAGGCAAACGGCAACCAGGAAGCATGAGTTTGGCTAGAAAAGAACTCCCAAAGAAGTATATAAAGGTTTAAAATTCACAAGAAAATATTGCAGGGATAGTTCTTAAATGAAATAAAATGCAAGAATCCTTGAAAAATATCCAACAGGAATAATTTGATGCCACAGACTTCGCTAAGGAGGAAGGATTCTGGTTGTCTGCCTCAAATGCCTGCTGGATCTGGGAAGCTTTTGCTACTTGAGGAAAAGAGAAGGAATGCAGAGTTCAAACACCTCTTCTGGATAATAAAAATCTAGTCTCTACGGAGAGGGGAGGTCTGAGCTTACACTCAGCTTACTGTGCCGACATGCTGAGCAGAGCCCTCACTTTTAATCAGCCCTATTAAAAACAATAGGAATAATAGAGGAAGAGTGTTTTGTAAGAATTATGCTTGACATTCTTACAAAATTTTGGGGTGTAATCTACCTACTTAGGAGACTCTTTTGAACAATACCTGCTTTTCAGCCACTGCTACATGAACATGAACCAACCAATCATTGCTTTATTGAATATTGCTAAGCCTTAGCGAATGCAGTCTACTTTACAGAAGAACAAGAGTTCACAATCAAAATTCTGATCTTATTTTTATGTATGCTAATCTCCCATCCCTAGCTACTTTTCTTAACATTAACATGTTTTGCATGTTGTGACGTACACATTTTGCACACATCTTTCCCTAATATTTACATCCTGATATACAATAATACAATAGCAGAGTTGGAAGGGATCTTGTAGGTCTTCTAGTCCAACCCCCTGCGTGGGCAGGAACTTTATACCATTTCAGACAAATGGCTATCTAACATCTTTTTAAAGACTTCCAGGGTTGGGGCATTCACAACTTCTGGAGGCAAGCTGTTCCAGAGGTTAATTGTTCTAACTGTCAGGAAATTTCTCCTTAGTTTTAAGTTGCTTCTCTCCTTGATTAGTTTCCACCCATTGCTTCTTGTCCTGCCCCCAGGTGCCTTGGAGAATAGTTTGACTCCCTCTTCTTTGTGGCACCCTCTGAGATATCGGAACACTGCTATCATGTCTCCCCTGGTCCTTCTTTTCATCAAACTAGACATACCCAGCTCCTGCAACCGTTCTTCATATGTTTTAGTCTTCAATTCCCTAATCATCTTGGTTGCTCTTCTCTGCACTCTTTCCAGAGTCTCCACGTCTTTTCTACATTGTGGCGACCAAAACTGTATGCAGTATTCCAAGTGTGGCCTTACCAAGGCACTATACAGTGGCATTAACACTTCACGTGATCTAGATTCTATCCCTCTGTTTATGCAGCCTAGAACTGTGTTGGCTTTTTTGGCAGCTGCTGCACACTGCTGGCTCATATTTAAATGGTTGTCCACTAGGATTCCTAGATCCCTCTCACAGTTGCTACTATTGAGCAAGGTACCACCTATACTGTACTAGTGCCTTTTGTTTTTCTTGCCTAAATGTAGAACCTTACTTTTTTCACAACTGAATTTCATTTTATTAGATAGTGCCCAACGTTGAAGTTTGTCTAGATCCTTCTGTATCTTAAGCCTATCTTCTGGAGTGTTGGCTATTCCTGCCAGCTTAGTGTCGTCTGCAAATTTGATGAGTTCCCCATTTATCCCCTCATCCAAATCATTGATGAAGATGTTAAAGAGTACTGGACCTAAAACAGAGCCTTGGGGGACTCCACTACATACTTCCTTCCATGTAGATGCAGTTCCATTGAGGACTACACGTTGACTGCGGTTGGTCAGCCAGTTGCGAATCCATTTGGTGGTGGTGCTGTCTAACCCACAATTTTCTACTTTATCTAATAGTAGGTTATGGTCTACTTTATCAAATGCCTTACTGAAGTCCAAGTAAATTATATCGACAGCATTCCTCTGGTCCACTAATTTTGTCACTTTGTCAAAGAATGCAATTAGATTAGTCTGGCATGATCTGTTTTTGACAAACCCATGTTGGCTTTTGGCTATTACTTTGTTTGCTTCTAGGTGTTCACTTATTTGTTGCTTAATTATCTTTTCCAGAATCTTTCCTGGTATTGAGGTCAGGCTGATGGGTCTATAGTTTCCTGGATCTGTTTTTTTCCCTTTTTTGAAGATGGGAACCACATCTTCAAAAAAGGGAAAAAAAAACAGATCCAGGAAACTATAGACCCATCAGCCTGACCTCAATACCAGGAAAGATTCTGGAAAAGATATATACATTTGGATTGTAAGATGCATCATAAAGTTCTGAAAAATATGGTTGATTACCTATGCAAGAACTCTGTCCAACCTTCACAGAGCGTTATAAAGCAAAAATTGAATATGATTACATATACATTTGACCATTTCCATAATAATAATAATAATAATAATAAATTTTATTTCTAACCCGCTCTCTCTCCCCAAAGGAGAGATCCTTTGGCAATCCCAATGTTTGGCAAAAAATAATAATGAATTTTGTTGGCCATCTGATCACTTGATGATTTGGGAAAGAATGTTCCCCAAATTGCTGAACCCTTCTACCCCCTGACCCAGAACTGGCCATGACATCAAGCCAATTCCAAATCAAGTTGGTGTGAGTCTGGATAGAAGGAAAGAGAAGGCAAGAAACAAGCTGTTTCCAAGACTCTCAAAATTAGCAGAAAAAAGAACAGACAAAGAACCACGAGGGACTGTTAACTTTTGTTCCTTCTGAGGCTTTCAACAACTAATTGGAGCATCAAAGAGAATTTAAGTTTCCCACCACAAAGAGGGCCATATGTGTGGGTGTGCATATATACCTGAGGTTTCCCACTGCCAATTTATTAATAAAAAAATAATACTCCTCTGCCTTGAAGAAAAAAAGGGGAAATCTTGAAGTATAAGGAGAAAGCCTAGTATCTCCTCTATGACGTTTGTCGTACTTGAGGCATCCAAAAGATCTTTTGTGTCCTGAGGTAGTGGTAGGAGGCTGTAAAGCGTTCATAACCGCCTCTTAAGACCATGACTGGAAAGCGGGTGACCCGCTGCATAATCCTAGCACAGCGTGCCGCAGAGCCTTCTTTAGCATCTACAAGCAGAACATTTAGAGAGTAAAGTGTTGATACAAAATGGTTACTGATTTGTGGTATGGGCTTCTTTAAGTCCATCCCATTTGTTATTACATCTCTGCATTGCATGTATATTCCTGTGCTCATTACAACAGGCTCCAAGTTCTGTCTCTTAAAAGCAATGCCTCTTTCTATATATCTGACACCCCATTATTTTCCCCCCTAGTATTTATTTATTTAAATGACTTATAGCACTAGCAATAGCACTTAAGACATATGCCGCTCTCTAAGCCGTTTACAGAGTCAGCATGTTGCCCTCAACAATCTGGGTCCTCGTTTTACCGCCCTCAGAAGGATAGAAGGCTGAGTCAACCATGAGCCAGTCAGGATTGAACTGCTGGCACTTGGCAGAATTAGCCTGCATTCTCCAAGGTCACACATCTGGCAGCAATGGCTCTATTAACCATGTTATTAATATTTAACTACAGGAGCTAGACAGTCATTTTTGTTCTAGGCTTGCAAAATCCCCCCCCCCCCCTTTGCTGGAAAGAAAGGTACTTCTAAGGCAGATCCCTATTTAACCTATTTAATTCGATATTAATTATTTATATTTACAATATATTTTATATTGTTTGTTTTAACTTCCTGTGCACTGCCCCGGGTCCCTTCGGGGAGAGGGTGCGGTTATATAAATCTGAATAATAAATAAATAAATAAATAAATCCCATTTACACTAATAAGTGATTTTCCACTATAACATAACACATACTATATTCAGAGGATGGTTTCTTTCTTAATTCCTTTATGTCCATTCCTGTGTCAAATGCTAGATGGAGAGAAGAAGAAACAAGGATTTAACACAGGGTTCTGAAACTTTTATTACAAGATGTAGAAGCATTTCCCCCATTTAAGAAGTTCCTATGCACATCATTTGCTATAGTAGACTGGCTCATTTAGCAGCCTCATGTGGAGTAAGGCAACTGCTTGAAGTAATTAAGCCTTTGATGGGCTGGTCTCAGACTGTGAGGTGCCCAACAGTGGGAATTCTAGATACCGATCCCAGTACATCTGATCACCACCAAATTAAATAAGAATGAGACATTTTGGAGCATCACTCGAGAGTGAGCCAAGCCTTAGCAAACTACCCTGCCTTTTTAGTTTTGACAAAAAGAGGGATGATACGTGTTAGTTCTTTGTCCACTTCAAGTAGATCATAATCCATATCAAAAGCCGCATCCACAGTTTCCGTTTTGCCATCATATATTACACAGTATCGAACACACTCCAGGCTGACAGATTGAGGCACCAAATATTTGCCCAATGGATTCTTTAAAACAAACAAATAAAGGTAAATTAAGTAGCACGAAATACAGATACTAAAGAATGGAATGTGGTATTTCTGCGGTGGATCCTAAGGAAATTAATCTAACCCTAACATAGAAATATCCAAGATCTGGTTCCATTCTTATAAAGTAAAACTGGTTTTGAAACCTTTAGCTATGAAATAGCCCTTTCCTTATAAATTGTGACATTGGAATGTCCAATTGTGTGTTGGAGAAGATATAAGAGCAATTTTAGGGTAGAGATAATGGTTTCCAAAGAGTCTTGCTCTGGTTCATGTTTGCTAGGGTATGGATTAGTTAAAAATATTTGAGGAAAATGTGCAACCTCTTTTAGGATGTACATTCAATTGCTCATTTTGAGTATTATCCTATATCTCAAGAAAGATAGCTCTCGGGATGTTTTTATTCCCCCAACCCTACCCCTTAGGGTTTTGAGCCCAGGTGACACAGTGGTTAAAATGCAGTATTGCAGGCTAACTGCCCACAGCCTGGAGTTTGATCTTGACAGGCCTCAGGGTTAACTCAGCCTTCCATCCTTCAGAGGTCAGTAAAATGAAGACATAGACTGTTGGGGACAATATGCTGATATTGTAAACTCCTCAGAGAGTGTTGTAAAAGCACCCATGGATATAAGTCTAAGTGCTACTGCTATTTTGAAGAAAATTGATATTACTAATGTTTAAGATTATTACTACAGTGTTTGTGTATTTCTTGTCTCAATATGCCAAGAAACTATAGCATTGTCACATATGCATATTGATGTGGGCAGATATCATAGGTACCTCAAAACTCTGGCCCCCAAATATTCAATGCTACTTTATGGAAACTGCTATGGAACAATAAGTTCCCCAAAAAACATTGATTGCTGTATTCAAAAGAAACAAAGTTCTAGTCTAGCATGAATTGGCCTGGCCAATTAAAAACAGTTTTAGAACTATTCTGAATCCTGACCCTAATCCTTTGTTGAAAAATAAGCCATTAGGCTATTTCAGCTGACTGCTAGCTACAGTTTGACAGTTCACATCTCACTGGTAAAGGTTGTCAGTCTTCCATTCTTCCGCGCTGGGTAAAATGAGGACCCAGATTGTTGGGAGAAATAGGCAGACTCTGTAAACCGCTTAGAAAGGGCTGTAAAAGCACTATGAAGCGGTATGTAAGGCTAAGTGCAATTGCTATCAAAATCAAATTATATTTCCTAAATTAAAAATGTTTACTTTCAAAATTCAAAGGAAGTGTTTTCAACTTGAAACACTTCAGAATGGTTTCAGATTACTAATGGAACAGTACTGGTAATGCTGGAAAGTACACTCAAGCACAAAATGTTGTGTTTGTTTTAATTTCAAAATACTTTTCACATCAGTAGTTCAAATGTTGGAACACATTAATCACACCGGAACCTGGTTTCTTCTTTCTTGCTTTCTAGGCAACAAGCCAAATCTATTCTATTTTCTTCCATTTATCTCAACAAATTGAAGAATGAGATTGTTTCAGTTGTTTCTGCTCTTTTATTATTGTGTCACACAATGTATATTTACAAAGCCCTATTTTGTCTGATAGGGCTATATCAGGATAAATGTGCATAGGCTGGCCGAAAGGTAGAGTGTGACCATAAAAGCAATAGCTAATTTCGTTCCATAAATGCTAGCAAAGAAAATTAAGAGTTTCTAGTCATTAGAAAAATCTCTTTATGGTTACTATCCTTCATTTAGGGTATATGAGGAGATTAAAAATTGTAGACTTCTCCAGAAATAAAACTCACTGTTTTGACTCTTAGTGCTGTCATCAAGTGGCTTTCATTATATTCCCTCTTGGTACGAGCATCTGAAAGTAAAGCAACAAGAAAAAAGAAAATATATTTATATGAAATCTACAAGTACAAATCTATACTGAAATCTATATGAGAAGGGCAGTGAAAAATAGTGGCTAAGATGCTAAACTAGGAATGGTCCAGGAAACCAGCAGGGTTACCTTGGAATGGTTATTGTATATGTGCTAATGAGCTGAAGATGTTTTAAAGAGATAGAGTTAGCATCATAACTCAAGTTCACCAACTTGCCAATTTTTAAATCTCCCCATCCCTACTCTAGACATTTGTGGGTGCTAAAGAAATCAGTAGAGAAACTCAAGTTCTAAGAGAAGTTCATTAGGTGACTTTGAACAAACCATTCTCTCTCAGCCCATCTTATTTCTCAGGGTTAGTTTGGTGGGAAAAATAGGAGGACAGAAGATACAAATGCTCCTGAATGAAAACCAGGACATAAAAGTAATAAATAGAATAAATATAGTCTCAGTGTGTAAGAACCTCAAGTGCAGCTGATTAGCTACAGCTACAGCAGGGTCCTCAAGGATTTGTTAAAGGTTCAAGGGATGATAATTTGTACACAATTGGCTCATAGTCCTAGCAACACCCGAACAGTAATATACAGGGTTTATACAAAAGTTTTAAAAATGAAAAAAAATAATAATAGCAGCAATGGCATCTGCAACAAGCCATGTTAACATTCTATATGTATTGTTATTTCACCAGATTAAGGATGAATTTTAGTATATAAATGGTAATATTTGCATCATAATATCTCATCATTTGCCCTCTTTCACACGGATTCCTATGTTCAACTGCACCGTGTATTAATGTAACTATATTTGATAACTTTCACTTACCCAATAAACAGAGATAGTTTGGCTCTGCTAATCTAGAGATCTTTGTAGACTGATTCAATAAATTATACAGTTCTGTTGGTTCACACAAGGTCACTCCTGCCATCACACTGAAAAAAAATATATTCAGTGCCACAAATCCAATTGCAATCTCTAAAGATTAATTCTTGTAGAAGGCTAATTCAGAGTCATGTGGCTCCTCCATTAAAAAAATAGTTCATATTTAAACTGAAATGCAAGGTACCAGGATGCTGTTCACTCTAAAAGCAGAAAAAAATGGGATTGTTATATAGAGATAACACTCAATATAGGAAATCTTGTTAACTCAATTGTAAAACGGCTTGCAAAAATCAGCAAAAAACCAATTGGTTAGGCTTATACTCATATATTCCTATTCTTATATATTAATAGGCGAGGTGACGTAGTGGTTAGAGTGCAGTACTGCAGGCTACTTCAGCTGAAGTACTTCAGCACTTCAACTTCAGCAGACTACTTCTCACTGGCTCAAGATTGAATCATCCTTCCAAGGTAGGTAAAATGAGGACCCAGATTGTTAGAGGAAATATGCTGACTCTGTAAACCACTTAGAGAGGGCTGCAAAAGCACTATGAAGCAGTTTATAAGTCCAAGTGCTATTGCTATTATAAAAGAAAATGCCTGATATAAAAAGAAAAGAGATTATAATATCTTTTACTGATTCAGTGTTTGCTAAACATCCTCTGCCTTGTGCTTCAAGTGGAATGGCTCCCAGTAGGATTAAATAAAGAGACAGGTATGACATAACAGGAAAACAGAAGGGATGAGTAAAAGAAAATAAGAATATTCAGGCATTACTTCTTAATATTAGAAGGGATTTATGTAGACTTTAGGACAGCAATTGAGAGAGATATCATGTTCAGTAAAACTGGCTGTATTGATACAATGAAGGTGGCACTAGTTTTTCCCCTCTACTGCTAATAAATAGGAGCTTCCCCATTCATGGCTGAATTAGCTAGGTACTCAGTAATATAGTTTCCCTCATGTCAATTTCATGATTAGCAACACCGTACTATATGGCAAGTGTGGTCCAGACCATCAAACTTAACAGGAGAATCACTCTTGCTCTGTGTGCACATTCATGGTCCCAGGTAGAACTCTGTCTATGGATGAATAAGCTGAAATGGAATAGTGACTGCTTCCTTACAGTAGTCTCAATGGCAGAACTTATGCGTTGCAAGCCCAAATTCCAGTTTCAACCCTGTATTTTTCTATTAAGAACATAGGAGGAATAGAGAAGTATCACTGTGGACAGTATACAGGCATTAATACTCCCTGGAAGGATTCTTTTGAAGAAGGGCAAGATATGAACATAATTGTAACATTATTTATGCTTTGGAAACACATCCTTGCTTTTTGGGGCTATCTTTTATATCTCTAGTAAATTTAGGTTTAAGATCTCTATGTTCTCCTTCACATAGCTGATGAAATTAAACCACATTTATTTTATCTATCAAATTAATTTATATAAGATAAAATTGAAAAAAAGTTGTAAGCTTAACTTTTAAGTTATAACCTTAACCTTAAACTGTCTACTGTTGACCTCACCCCATTCCTAAGCGGTCAGTAGGGGCGTGCATAAGTGCACCAGCGTGCCTAACATCTCTGTCCTACTGTCCCCATTTATTTGCACCCATTTCCTCTATTGTTATTCATGTTTATTCTTATTCCTGTTATCTTGCACATGTGTGACGAACTAAATAAATAAATAAAATAAATAAAAATACTGATCAACTCAGTTCAGAACCTAGGAGGCGTTCTTAAAAAAGAGAAACCCACCACATGCAGTTCGTGACATCTATTGTCAAGGCAATTGTGGTTCCTGTTGCTATGTGTCCACTGTTACCAGGGTAACCATAGAATCTATTTTTCACATTACCGAGTTTAATGGCGTTACAGTTGCTATAGTTGCATCCCCTCTGCCGTCCTCGTTCTTCGGCGGGTCCTCACCGTCCAGGGTGACATCAAGGCAACTTCAAGGGAGAAAAGCATCGCTGCGCCTAGAGTGAAACTGCTTCGCGTCGCCGTCGCCATCTCTGGCAATAGACCCACCAGGTCTATGAAGCTCCCGCTCCCATGGAGCGACGCTTTATGCGTAACTAGGAGATGAGGACGTCACTCGCTCTTCCTCTCGCGATAAAGGACACTAATCACAACCCCGAGAGGCTGAGGACGAGAAGTCGGTTTTTTTTGGCGAAGCGGTTAAGTTGTCGCGAGAGTTCCAATCATCGACTATAAAATTGATCGAATTCTCGCGAGAGTTGGGAAGCTTCTCCCTTTTTACGTTGGAAGTTGGAGTGTTATAGTAATGAATATTAATAGTGTAGTAATAGAATAAGAATAGTATCCTAATAATAGAAATAGAATAGGAATAGACAAAGAAATGGAATAACAGTTGGAAGTGACCTTGGAGATCTTCTAGTCCAACCTCCTGCTTAGGCAGGAAGCCCTGCAGCACTTCAGACAAATGGTTATCCAAGATCTTAAAAACTCCCAGTGTTGGAGCATTCACAACTTCTGGAGGCAAGTCGTTCCACTGATTAATTGTTGTCAGGAAACTATGTTAAAAGTTCCTTTCGCTTAACCTCAATTTGTCTGAGGCGCTAGCGTTCCCCAGGAGCGAAATGACTTGTTTCATTCCTAGGAGCCTAGGCAAACTAGAATAAATTGACAAGCTGGTGACAGCCAAAGGAAATGAAGAAGACGGGGCTCCCCAGAGCTTGGGGGAAAGAAAGCATAGCGAGAACTGGGTAGAGCTGGCAATAAAGAACCCGGCATGCTCATTCACAATTCTTTCAGCGTTATTTCGTTGCAAAGCCAGACGTTAGCTTCGTAAGAAGGCAATTCTATTTAGCGTTTCAAACCCTGCTTTCCATTCTCATTTTGAAACATGGGAGCGTGAACGGAGACATTTTTCTGCCGCTGTGAGAAACGTCTAAATCGGAATTACAACGCAAGACCTTCTCACGCGAGCGCTAAAATCGGCGAAATAATTCGTTTTCTTTGTTTCATATGTATTACTGAAATATCTGTTAAATTTATTTCGTCGCCCATCCCAACTGACGTGACTCTGGGCGGCTTCCCTGATTGAAAGCAGCAAGAATGAGCATAAAATAAAATAAAATAAAAGCCTTTTGAAAATCGACCCCTCCCCTTCAATAAGAAACAAACGGCAACAGCAGATTTCGCGATGTGACAGGTCTCGCGAGACCGGGTGAGATTTTAAAAAGCAAGGCTTTGGAGCGCGAGCTGCCAAATTGTCGCGAGAGCTCGGGGTGTCTTGCGTGTGAAGTCTCGCGCTGCCCTCCCGCTGCCTGGAGGTCGTCGAGGATAAGGAGCAAAAAAAAAGCCCGCCGAGTCCTTATCTCTTTCCTGCCGACGTCTCCCGCCATGTTCTCCCGCCTTACAAGATCTGCCTGCGCTGGGCTTCGCAGAGGATTCGGCACCACCTCGCAGGTAGCCAGGAGCGTGGGGAATACGGAGCCAGACGGGAGGGCTAGACGCCTTCTTTGCGCTGGGTCTGGAGGGCGGCCCTGTGGCCGGCCTGGTTGAAGGGGTCGCGGAGCTATACAGTGCCCCACAGGGAAGCCCCAGCAATCTGTACTCCCTTGCTGGCGTTCTCGATTTAGGCCTTAGAATGGACTGACTGGGGTCTTTTTTCTATTTAGAAGAGCCTTAGAGCAGAGGTCCTCAAACCTGGCAACTTTAAGACTTGTGGACTTCAACTCCCAGAATTCTCCAGCCAGCCTACTGTACATGTAAGGGAGCTGTAGGCTGGCTGGAGAATTCTGGGAGTTGAAGTCCACAAGTTTTAAAGTTGCCAAGTTTGGGGACCCCTGACCTAGAACAAGGTCCCAGAATTCCCAGTCAGCCTACAGCTCCCTTACATATACAGTAGGCTGGCTGGGAAATTCTGGGCATTGAAATCCATGCACCTCAAAGACTCTGGAGATTCTCGGTCATCCATGTCATGGTTGTCCCAGAGCTGAAGAAGCTTCTTGGAGGAGAAGGCAAATTCTTCAAAGAAAAACCAGAAAGTCCAGTTACCTCTTGGGAAGAAAAAAAAAAACTTTTGGAATATGCACCTCGAAGTTGTTAAGTTCACTGGTCTAAAGTGAACTCTGCCAATACAGAGAGAATGGGAGAGAAACAAAGGTTGATAAGGAGAAAATATATGTTTGGTCACGATAGGAATTTTAATTTCATTTAAGAGGCAGAGGCTGCACTGCAGAGGAGAACTGAGATGTTTACCTGGAGTGGGAGAGAGATCCCTCATTAAATTTTATGTCTTGTTCCTACCTAAGTTAAGAATATTTCTGGAATTGGAGCTAAGGTCTTGATAAGGTAGTTCTGGCCAATGGTTCATGTGGATTTTAATTTGTAGTTCATCTGTGTAAGTAGCTAAATCAGAAAATGTGAAAGGTGCCTTCATATTTAATAATGGAAATAAAATTATTTTGTGAAATTGAGCTTCATTAGCATCCCACAAACCCATCAATTGACCAAATCACAATGTAAAAAAGCACAATGTAAAAAAGCAGAAGAATGTATAATAATTCAATGAAACTGTAGATCAGAAATCTTTTCCTGATTCTTTTCACACATGCAAGTTTTTTTTCTTTTTAATATTTCATTTCACTTTAGAAGGCCAGGATTGATTGATTTTTACTTGACTGTATTACTTTGTGTAGGTCTTAGGATAAGAACTTTCTATATCTATTACTAGACAGATATAATATTTTATTTGGTTTATGCAAATGTTGGAAATATATAACTTCCCTCTGAAGTTGTTCCATAAATCAATGCCCTTTTTTCTAGTGTTGTTTGATTTGAGTTTCTATAGGTGCTAGAATCACAGCTGCATAACATCCAGAGGGCTGTACATTTCCTGGTTTTTATCAATATTATCTTGCCTGATATCCCTTAATACTGAAGTTAAAGAAATTAACTTCCTCTGCAGTTTCCCAGCTCGTGATGCACCCTGCCTTTGGCATTCAGTTATTGTTGAATATATTCCTTGCATTTTCTTACTGCTTGTTTAATAGATGTCATATACTGTATAAGGAACAAGGAAGCAAGAATATACTATGTCTGGTACATAGATAACTGTCCATTTTTAAACCTCTATTCCTCATCTTCATATGTAACTATGAATTGGTATAAACCCTATGAGGAAACTTGGATAAAATATTTGAATAAAGATTTAGCTTTATTCTTTCCCAATTGGGAAATAGGGTGAGAAAGGATGTCCAGAAAGGATCACAAATAAGTTGATTTGGATTAAGTCTAACACTTAGTGTGGTTAGGTTAAGGAATGCCTTTTATTTTCTTCATGTTCCTGAGCTCATATCTTAAAATCTTTGTAAGATTTAATTTACCTATTTAGGTATTTGGAACTAGCTTTTCATGGGGAGGTGAATAAAAATTTAAGTACCGAAACTTTAAAGACAGATATGACGTCACTGCAGGCAGAAGAACACAGAGTTATCTTGGAAATCTTCTCTCAACCTTTAGTTCATTCCATTAGCCAATTTCAACACAAGGTTTCATTCACATTTGCAATTGTAGCAGAAATGCATTATCAGCAGTGTACTTTTAAAAACTCAAATGTCAAAATCTGAACTTTCTTCCTTGGTCACAGGATGGAAATCTGTCTCAACATATTTCTCAAGATTTCTGATACATTCTTGCAACCCAATCTTTTTTACTAGCCTGATACAGAATTGTATCATTATGGTTTTTGGAAATTCTTAGAATAGCAGCTTAGAGTAAGCAATTTTAACAGAATAACAGAGTGGAAGGGACCTTGGAGGTTTTCTAGTCCAATCCCCTGCTCTGGCAGGAAACACTATACTGTACCATTTCAGATAAATGGTTGTCCAATATCTTAAAATTTTCAGTGTTGAAGCATTCACAACTTCTGGAGGCAAGTTGTTCTACTGATTAATTGTTCTGCCTGGAAATTTCTCCTTAGTTCTAGATTGCTTCTTTCCTTGATTTTAAACTGAGATAAAAATTTATTGCTCAATTCCAACAAGCATTTTGTCTTCCTAAAAAATGCTGATGTTCTCTTGTTTGTGCTTGGATTTATAAAAGCTAATGTTACCAAATTATATTGCTTCAGAAAACAATCTATTTCTACATTTAGGAAATCACAAACTGTTAAGCATTTAATTGTTCATTCCTAATTCAATACAGACAAGATGAATATAGGCATAAAACATTTTTTTGAAGGTGAAGACTCTGAGATATTTTATATTTTATCCCCCAAATAACTATTTCTTCAATAACTTGAGGTGAGAGATGAGGCAACAAGCTGGCTACCGTCAGGCCAGCTGCTTCTTAGTGCATACAGGAAGGCAGAATTAAGGTTATGAACAGATTCCGACTAGGCTCTCAGAGGCTTCTATACAAGCACTTCTAATCATCTGACCAGGTTAGAGCCAGCTCTGTCCTGTCTCTCTGCTTTCTCCAACAATCAGCTGGTCACAGCCTGTTGGTATTCTCATTCACAGCTCTCATGACAACTTGCCTCAACCATGCTTCTCCTTGTTGATTGTTAGTGAAGGCAAACAGATGGGAGAGCAAATTCAGGCTAATTAAAGTGGGAAGGCTGTAGCAGACCTATGCCATAGATGTCTACCCACCACAGTGGAAAACCCACTGTTATAGACTGTTCTGCTTGAGTTACCAGTTCTGTGCCTAGAATTGCAGCCGGAGATTTTTACTATTGCCATATTTCATTTTGTCTTCTGAGATTTCATATTTAATCAATTAAAATGTTAAAACACTTTACCATCCTTCCAAAGCTAAGCATACAAGGGATAATGATATTTAAAAAATGGAGAACATTTAACATTTTTAAACATTTTATTAAATTTATATACCGCGCCACTTTCCCCGAAGGGACTCGGGGCGATGCACAGGAGATTAAAATAGGAAAATATAAAACGTAGCAAACAATAAATATTAAAAAACAATTAAATACCAATAACCCTGTGCTAAAAATCCTAAAAAGAAGCTTCTTAAACAATTCTAGGATGCACAGTTGGATATCTGTGGTTTTTTTTCTTGCCCTATTCAGAATCATGCTAAAGTGGCTGTACTTGGTGCTTCTGGTGGAATTGGCCAGCCTCTCTCCCTTTTGCTGAAGAACAGCCCTTTAGTCAGTCAACTCAATCTCTATGATATCGCACACACGCCTGGTGTTGCAGCTGACCTCAGCCACATTGAAACAAGAGCTGAAGTAAAAGGTAAGATATATCTGCTCACTTCAGATATCTTGCTTTATTTTTATAATTTCCTTGTGCACCACTAATTCAGGGAACCTTTTAAATGGGTACTGTTGCTATAGTAAAAGCTACAATTGATAGATTTCAATCCCAGAACTAGTTATGGATGACAGTAGTCAGAATCTCAATCATGGATTGATTAGTTTTTCAACAAGTCAATCTCATAATACATGCTTTTAAAACAATATATCCTTCTTGGCCACCCATGGGCAGTGAAGAAAAGAGATTGATCGTGGCATACAACCACTGGCAGGAAAAAGATTCCTCGTCTGTTGATCTAAAAGGAGCTTCCACTGTATCCTAAAATTCAGGATAGGAGGATATCTGCTCTTTCATGAAAACTGAACCTTAGATTATCTTTATTGGCTCTTAACTCCTATTAAATTTGGTTCTGAACAAGCACAGGATCAGAATCCAGGTTTCTAAAGCAGTAAAAAAAATTGTCTTATTTTGTGTGCAAACTAAGACCAGACTATATAAAAATAGAATATATGGTTTTAAATCTGAATTTATGGTTTGTATTACAAGAATCAGATGCTTCATGCATTTGAGGCATTTCCATGACCTCAATAAATTACAATCTTTTTACTTTGTTTTATCTATTATTTCTGTTTATCATAGAATCTGTTTTATTAGTGCAATCTGAGCATGTTGTGTCCAGTTTGGAAATTTATATCTCTTGGAAATGAATCACTTTAGGTTTATACAATACAATAGAGTTGGAAGGGACCTTGGAGGTCTTCTAGTCCAATCCCCTGCCTAGGCAGGAAACCTCATACCGTTTCAGACAAATGGCTATCCAACATCTTCTTAAAGACTTCCAGTGTTGGAGCATTCACAACTTCTGGAGGCAAGCTATTCCACTGATTAATTGTTCTAACTGTCAGGAAATTTCTCCTCTAAGGTTCTAAGGTTTATGCTTGCTTTACATGTATACTCCTTATGTCTTTTACTGGTTTATCTCCTATTCCACAAAAATCCTAATCTGGCTATATTTGTGCTATCTGAGCAATAGGTTATTGTAATATTATTGAAACTGATTAGGGAAATCAGTTTTAAAATGTCCAGATTCTTAGGCAGTGATAGAAAATTTTGTATCCCAGGTACAAATCTTTCTAAACAAAACAATTATTCACTATATTAATGTTTTCAATGAATTCCCAGCCAACAGAATGTTGTAAATATGGTTGCTCATTTCATTGCTTTAGGTTTCCTAGGACCGGAGCAGTTGCCAGATTGCCTAAAGGGCAGTGAAGTTGTAGTAATCCCAGCTGGAGTCCCTAGAAAGCCTGGTAAGAGATTGCAAAGAGATCCAGGTCACATGGAGTCATTGCAAAGAGCATCTAGCCATAATGGATTGGCCCGCCAATTGCGCCCCTTACTTGACCAGGAGGCCCTTTGCACAGTCACTCAAGCACTCGTGACTTCCCATCTGGACTATTGTAACGCTCTCTACATGGGGCTCCCCTTGAGATGCACTCGGAGGTTGCAGTTGGTGCAGAATGCGGCCGCGCGGGTGATTATGGGTGCCTCCAGGCATTCCCACATAACACCGCTCCTGCGCGAGCTGCACTGGCTGCCTGTGACCTTCCGGGTGCGTTACAAGGTTTTGATGACCATCTTCAAGGTGCTCCATGCCACAGGGCCTAGTTACCTTCGAGACCGTCTGCTGCCCCATACATCCCTACGACCAATCCGCTCCCACAGAGAGGGTCTGCTCCGGGTGCCGTCAACTGGGCAGTGCCTGTTGGCGACGCCCAGGGGAAGAGCCTTCTCTGTGATGGGCCCAACCCTCTGGAACGACCTACCTCCCGAACTCCGGGTCATCTCGGACCTCCGCCTGTTCCGCCAGCGTTTAAAAACGCATTTCTTTCATCAAGCCGGCCTAGCATGATTTTACTCGTCACTGCACTTCTTTTAGTTACCAAAGTTTTAATTATGGGTTTTAACTGGTTTTAGCACAGGGTGGGTTTATTTAATTTAGTTTTAATTTTGTATATATTTTGTATTTATATTTTATTATCCCTGTGCGCCGCCCCGAGTCCCTTGTGGTGAGATGGGTGCGGGGTATAAATATAAACAATAATAAATGGATGTTAAGATTTGCCCTTATTCTGCAAATTGGGGGGGAAAGAGCTTGTATCTATTTATGCTGCAGTATTCCTTGTATGCTGGGCTGTTGTGTATCTGTTATAAAAGTATTCAGTGAAATTGGAGTAAATCTTAATATGTGCTGCCCTATAAATTAAGGCTTGCAGTATTTTGTCTATTGCTTCCTTATTCTTCAAAACACTACTTTATTTAATACATTTGAAATATTTCTCCTCTTCTATCTTGTAGAAGATTTCTCCTTATTTTGTTCCTTTGTCCAACTCCTAGCACTAAATTATTTCCTGTGAATTCTTAGTACTTCCCATCTCTACAAAACAGCTCTATAAGGATTATAAGTCAGCTAGGGTCATTTAAGGAGGTGTTAGCCTTAGTTTCCTAGGAATTTTTGTCCGGTAGTGATTGTAGCTATGTGGCTATGCTTTTTACTGGCTCCATATGACTCTTGAGAGCATTGTATGTAGGGCCAACCTTTTGCAATGTTGAACAGGTTGATCCTTCATGAAATTTTTGATATCAACTTCAAATCCCCTAAAATGCATTTAACAATTTGCTGCTGCCAAATGAGGTTCCCTAACACCCTGAAAGCCCTCACCCTGCCTTTTAATTAATTTTAACATTGAATTTTTTTATATTGAAAAAGTTTTATTGGTTTTACATTTTTTCTATAGGGTAGGGTAAGGGATACAAAGAAATTTTGAGAGCATTCACGTCAGAGTCGTCGGCCCTTCCGAGACCTCAAAATACACAATAAAAAAATAACAAAAGAAAAGCATTTTTCATAACACTACAAGGTAAAAGCAAGTACATATACCTAAATTCTCAGTTCCATGCTGTCAGGCATTTACAAAAAATCCAGAAAATATTATGCAAAATTGTTCAGAAAAATCAAGGCAAAGTTATTTTTTCGATCTAAGTCTCTTGGCTATTGTATCTTCTTTTTCTCCTCCCTGGCCTCCAGCGGGCGGGGCCATGGCCCCCTCCGTCCCCCCTGGATCTTCCCCCAGGGCAGAGGAATGTTTTTTAAGAAAGGCTTCCGCCTCAGCAACTGTTTTAATCCTCACTCTTCCTCCTTCCCAGAACACCAGCATCCCTTCGGGTGTCACCCACTTGAACCAAATCCCGTGATCAAACAATGTTTTAGACAAGAAGGAAAATTTCCTTCTTGCATCTCTAATCTTTCTAGGGATCTGCTTCAAGATAGCAACCGTTTTTTGTTGATAGATTAACGGACTTTCTCTCTGCACTTTCAGGATTTCCTCTCTGGTTGACCTTCTAACAAATTTCACATGTATCTCTCTAGGCACTTCATTTATCCTGGCATATGCTGAGTTAATTCTATAGGCTAGGTCAATGTCCCCCCTGATCTCATCTTTAGGTTTTTGTAAATAGTCTGATTTTTAAATCATTATTGTCTTTTAAAGTTTTATGTGCTATTTTTATGTTTTAATATTTATTTGTACACCACCCAAAATCCCTTTCTGTGGGAGATGGGCAGTTTCAAAATTGATAAATACTAAAAAAGTTCTGATGAGATTACCAGTCCTTCAAAAACTGGGGAAAAGTCAGTCTAAAGTCTGAGAAATGTTTTCTAGTCATAAAGGAGATTTCTGACCTTCCCCCTGACTTTAGAACTGACACTCATTTGAGTGTGGAGATGGAAACATGATGGTTTATTCTGCTGTTATAAGAGTATAAACTCTGCCTGCCTCCAAAGGGATATTTGTTAGGAATCTTTTATCAGTCCTTTTATCAGTGTTTCTTATCCCTGTGATTCAGATGGCTGCTGGAGACCAGAATATCTTGAAGGATATTCTTGAAATAGAAGAAACAGCTTTTCGATAGGAGGAGCAATTCTAGCTGTATGCTGCAGTATAGGGGGAATTGGGGGCACTGATAGTAAATTATGTTGACATATCTGTCAAGTATGATCTGGATGGGATGCAGAACACTGTTAACAGATTATTTATGCTAATATACAGGAATGTCTCGTGATGACCTGTTCAATACAAATGCTACCATCGTTGCTAACTTGTCAGCTGCTTGTGCCCAGCATTGCCCTAAAGCTCTTATCTGTATTATTGCAAATCCGGTAAGTACATTCCACCCTTGTTCTTTAGAAATATCATGCAAATATATTGTGGTTGGCTGCAATGGCTTCATATAAGCCAAAAAAGGAAAATGTAGACACATTGCTGCCATTTTAGGCACATCTCTGTTTTTACTATAACTGGTGGAAACCTAATTCTGAGCATTAACCACAGACTTCCCATGTTTCCAAGAGAGCCATATGCATAGATTTTCATCACCTCCATGCTCATTCAGATTAGAATCGCAGACTATCACATTCCCTGCCACAGAACAGAGAACAGCCAATTACTGAAGTGGTTGTTGAGACGTAATAGATACTAAGGGGTAGAACTGTTTATGTAGAACTGTTACTTAGGATATATGCAAGGAATTCCGTATGCATGTGTTGTGCTATTAAAACAGTAGGTGGGGATCTATTCTTTTATATTTTTCTTGTGGTTTCTACTGTAAAGAAAAAGGTGCTGGAATTCACATACTGTTTTATGATTGTTTTATCATCTTACCTTCAAGATAATATTAAATATATACACTTGAAATTCTGTTTTAAAACATTTTGAGTGAGAGCTGCTTCAAGGAAGGTTTAAAATATTAGAAAATTAAGATAAAAAACCCCCAAAAGAATGTAGTATACTTAAAATTGAACCAATAAACTATTTTCATTTTTCAGGTCAATTCCACCATCCCAATTACTTCCGAGATTTTTAAGAAACATGGTGTATATAATCCTAATACAATTTTTGGTGTCACAACTTTGGACATTGTGAGAGCAAATACTTTTGTAGCTGGATTGAAGGTATGTTGGTAGAGTGAGATTGCAATCAATGATTTCATTTTCACACAGAAAAGCATTTTCCATTGAAATGGATTCTTCTTTCTATCCTCCTGTCAGTTTCAACAAAACTTATTTTTCCAAGGATGACTGTTACAGTATTCTCTTGCTAAAATAAAATTGAGAAGAGGCATAGACATAGAAAAATCCCAGCAACAATTATTTTCTTCTTTAGAGATAATTTATCCCTGTGAATATTAGGGCACCAATTTTCTGATTTATAGACTTCTGATCAATCATGATAAGGAGAGAGATTGGCCCAAATCACCCAGCTGTCTTTTATGCCTAAGGTGGGACTAGAACTCACTATCACCTGGTTTCTAGCTTGGTGTCTTAACCATTAGACCAATTTGCATATGAGCTAAATCAAAGAATAAAGTTTTCATTCTTTCATCTTGAGGGATCATTGCTTAGGCTCAGAGGTTTGTCCCTGTAGCTTCAGCAAGGGACTAAATTTTACATGCTAGTAAAAAATAAAGGCTAGCAATCTCAGCAAGTCAAGGACACTGCTTGTTTATACCTTAGTATTCCATGCTGTGAATGGGCGGTAAATACCTTGCCAGTAGGTGTGATTTAGTGTGGTTTCCCAATCTTCAACACCCTACCCAAAATGAATGATGTAAATCAGGAATATTTTCAGATAGCGGATGCCACGTAAAATTATTGCTGATCTCTGATACAAGCTTAATCTTTCATTTTCAACAGCATTGCTGTTATTCCTTGACTAACAAATTGTGAAGGAGGATTTGATTTTGATTTTATTGGATTTATATACCGCGCCACTCTCCCAAAAGGGACGCGGGGCGGTGCACAGGAAATTAAAACACAATAAAACAATACAAAATAATAAATACATCCTAGACTGAATAAAATCCTATTAAATTAGAGATGCCTGTGCTAAAATCAATTTAAAACCCTTATTAAAACTTTGTGTAATTTAAAACCAGTCGATGATATAATCTCGGAAGTTAGGCCAGGCCAGCTAAGTGAAAGAAATGCGTCTTTAGGTGTTGTCCCAAAGGTGCTTTTAGATAATAGTTGTCCCAAAGGTGCTTTTTCAAGAGGCAGCTGGACTTTTTGGTTTTTATTTGAAGATGTTTCGCTTCTCATCCAAGAGCTGAAGAAGCTTCTTGGATGAGAAGCGAAATGTCTACAAAGAAAAATCAGAAAGTCCAGCTGCCTCTTGAAAAAGCATCTTTGGGAGAACCGTGTCCTGGATGACTGAGAATCTCCATAGACATTGAGGCCAATAGTTATTCCTCTGGGATTTCTGGGATCTTGCTAGCTAAAAAAGCTTAGTGAGCAGCAGAAAACCTGTCCTCTCCAAATCCAAGCTGTGAAAAATGGATTCCTGGCCAACTGCAAACCACATCGGTCTGTTTGTGCAGGACAGTATGTCCTCTTGTCACCTTAGCATTAGGCTTGCTAGGATCATAAACAGGCTTCCCATGACATGGTTCTGATTTAGTCCTTTTGGTTTGGCTGCATGACAACAATCATTTCCAGAATTAGTCTGCATTATTTAGCCTGTCAAGACGTAAAGAGGAAAACGGGCAAAGGATCTCTCTTCTCTGACCACATTTTGACCAAGCACATATTGGTAAATTGTTGCAAAGTTGCCCAGCTACGAAACAGCAGTTCAACTGTCTTGGTATTACATGGCTAAAATACCTTTAAAATATCCTAAGCCGTTTTTTGGCTCGCGTGCCAAAAGTGGGGAGAGCACAGGGTGGGTCGTGCATGGGCATGCCACACATGTGCATGCTTTCCCCCTCTGGTTTGCTTGTAGGTTCATTTTTTGCCCTCCAGAGCCTTCAGAAGCCTTCAGCCCTCAGGAGCCTTCATGGAAGCCTCTTGAGGGTGAAAAACGGCCTCCAAAGAAGGCCAAAGTCAGCTGGACATGCGTGCTGGAGCTGACAGGGCAGCGCCTCGCGTGCCCTAACAAATGGCTCCGCGTGCCACCTGTGGCACCTGTGCCATTAGTTCGCCATCATGGTCCTAAGCAGGTGCAAATACTTCTTCCTGTTGCAGATGATAGAAACAGCCTGGCTGATGGCAGCCTGTCCCGGTGTTTCAGTAACTCAGAGTAGAGGGGCAAGAAGTATCACCTGGGTCTTCAGGAGGCCCACTAGCATCCCATTTGTGTTCCTAAAGCTGCCTGATGGGACGAAAAACATTAGCTATTTTTGTTTAGTTTGAGGATATCTGAAGTTTACAATGAAAAAAAGGATTAACGTTCCCATTTTACCATTAATCCTCCTGGCTTAAGTGAAGCGCATCTCTCAGCATGACATGTGAAGGCCTGGAATGGCCCTCGAGGTATAACAAGCTGCATGTTTTTAAATTGAGGGGGGGAAAATCCAGGTCAGAACACAGCTGGAACTGAGAACCTAAATAGTTTAAGTGTCTGAATTCCAATTTCTCTGACAAAAGCCTAAATGTAAAAATAAAAGAAAGATTTATAAACTACTGTATTTTTTGGACTATAAGACGCACCAGAGCATAAGATACACCCTGATTTTGAAGTGGTAAATAAAAAAAAAATTTTTTTTGCACTCTGTAGGCCTCCCAAGTATTCTGCATGCCTCGTTTTTTCAAAAAAAAAAAAGGGGGGGGGCATGCAGAGGGTTTGGGAGGCTTGTAGAGTGCTCCTGGGGTCTGGGAGGGGCAAAAAAAGGCCTGTTTTTTGCTCTTTTTTTTGCCTCCCCAGCCCCCAGGACCACTTTGCAAGCCTCCCAAACCCTCTTCATGGCCATTTTTTGCAAAGGGCATGGGGTTGTATGCTGTATTCAGTGTATAAGACGCACCCAGACTTTCACCCTCTTTTTGGGGGGAAATGGTGTGTCTTATACTCTGAAAAATACAGTATACATCTCGTTCTTGCATTTTTTATTTTTATTTTTTCTGTTTTCTGTGAGGAGTGGGAGGTTTTACTGTTGAATTACGCACATTATGCTTACCTGTGATCCAGCCAGCTTGGGGCAGAGCTGAGTTCCAAATATATCTTGAAAATTGCCGTTTCCACAGGGCTTGGATCCAGCTCGTGTCAATGTTCCTGTGATCGGTGGCCATGCAGGGAAGACCATCATCCCCCTAATCTCACAGGTGTGTGATACATTTACATTTCTCTGAGGAGCTCTGGCTGATAAGGGAGCATTCAAAATTCATATCACTATGTAGAACTGCAGGATGTCAGCATTCCAAGTAATGTTCCCATAGAAATACTTTGATCCAGGACCCAGGAAAAGAATTGGAATTTGGGAAGAAGCTGGTCTGTACTTTTAACCACTTGTCAAATGCAACTCTGTTCGAACATATGAAAGTAGCCTAATTTTGAGGTTTGAAATATAATTATATCTTTAAACTCTGGACCAGGCAACTGAAGCTTTCAAGGTTCTGTTCCAGTGCCTGGAAACTCTGGGTTTGGGCAAGAAGGAAGCATCTCTGGGTCAAGCTTACCAAAATTGAATGGCCGTGATTATTTGGACTGCCCAGGTCTGAGCTATTTGAGCTTTGAGCTTGAGTGGATTTGCACTTTGCCATTCCAAGAAGATGCACAATTTGGGGGTCCTTCTGGAGCCATAGCTCCTGCTGGATGAGCGGATGGCATCTGTGGCTATGAAGGCTCAGATGATGTGCCAGTTGCACCCTTTCCTAGATCGGAGGCTCCTTCAGTCACTCGTCCCTATCACCTCATGGCTGGACTACTCCTTTGTGCCCTACATGGGTACATGAGTGTGCCTTCTTATTTTAAAGGATTATTTCTCTCTTGGAAAACTAAATGCTGAACCCCTTCCTCAGGTCTTTGCCCCATTGATCAGCCCCCCTCCCCAGGTTGTTTCCATTTAGAATGAATCTGTCAGCTGCTTTATTCTGTAAAGTTGGAGGAGGATAGTTGAGAAATGATGGAGTAGATGATTTGGGCTCCACCTTCCTTTTCCTGACAATTCACTACTCTTGGAACACAAATATATGAATGTTGGCTTGAAGGCTGGGTCTGCAATATGATCTAATGCAGATCTGATTCTTGGTTGGTGTATCACTAAGGGATAAAGAAAGAAGCTTCAGTTCTGCTGTTGAAAGTTCCTGTTCAAAACCCAATAATATAAGGGTATGCTAGAGATGAGACAAATCCTGTGTTCTTTTCCTGTTGCAGTGCACACCAAAGGTGGATTTTCCTGAAACTCAGCTGGTGACCCTCACCGAAAGGATTCAGGAAGCTGGAACTGAAGTTGTCAAAGCAAAAGCAGGCGCAGGTTAGTTTGTGGAATATTTTCCATCTACTTGAATTGTTTGTAGTACAGGTGAGCTGTTCTAATATGTGATTGCAAGAAATCTTAATGATGAGAAATTGGGTGTGTGTGTGAGAGAGAGGTTCCATAGCTACAGTTGTCTTCTTGCACTTTTCCCATCTTCCTCTCATAAGGGTTGTCCGCACAATGGATTGGTTCCTCATGTGTGATCTCCTGGATCAGCCTCATCTGAAGGCTCCCCATGGCTTTCTTGTGACCACTTTCTTCAGAGTAATTGCTTTGGCTGGTAATGGAAGTTTATCCAATATCTCCTATTGCTGGGCCTGGGGACTTGAGTGAGCTTCTAAGCCAGTGCTTCTCAACCTTGGCCCGCCTGAAGATGCGTGGGCTTCAACTCCCAGAATTCCCCAGGCAGCTCTGCTGGCTGGGGGATTTTAGGAGTTGAAGTCCACACATCTTCAGGTGGGCCAAGGTTGAGAAACACTGTTCTAAGCCCCTGTAATAGATATACCACAGGATTGTGTTTTTTCACCCTGGCTGCATTTTTTCCATGTGTATGTTTTAGTGTTTTATATTTTGATGTTATTCCTAATTGTTACTAACTGCCCAATGCCAAGAATTTGAAATAGACTGCCATATTAATAGGAATAATGAACAAATAACTAAATCAGATGAAATGGTTTCTGTATTTGCCAATCCCATTTATAATCTCGGTGAGATTTTGCTGCTGGGTATTAATGCTGCTTGCTCAGTGAGTGCGCTGTGCTTATTGTGGGGAAAGTCCTGTTGTCTCTACTATAAGAGGGAAGCCTCATTGACCTGATCCATTAAAATCTGAGCAAATGTCCTGTACAGACAATTTAATCCTTAAAAATGTAATGCGTGCACAAAATACCACATTTTGTTTCTTTGCCAAGTAAGCAAAGCGAGTACAGATGGTCCTTGACTTACAACCAATTGCTTAGTAACCATTTGAAGTTACAATGAACACCTATCCCCCACCCCCAAAACTATTTATGACCTGGTTTTGAAGTTGTGATGGTTGCCCACACGCATGAAACAGGATTACATTTGGGGTGCTTGGGAAGTGGCCTGCATTTATACTTTTTGCAGTATCCCACAGTCACAAGATCATGATTTATGACATTTTGGGGGCAAAGCAGCAATTATTTCCCGTTTCTAGCAAAAACTGGCCCATAGTAAAATATGGGTTTGCTTAATGAACATTGCAAAAAATATATATTATAAAATTGGATCGGTCATGTAATGACCCGCTTTATGACCGGCACATCTTATAACTGTAATGGCCAGACTCAATTACAGTTGTAAGTCAAGGACCATCTACACGTATGTATACAAAATCATATGTACATACATGCCAATATCCCTGCTTATCAGTTGAACCTATGGAACAAAAGGGCAACTTGCATCCCTAAATGAGGCTTATTTCTTGTTGCAAATGGATCCCTGCCTTGAATTTCCATTGCCCACCCGCCCAAGCATGCGGTTGATCGCTGGTCATTAGCGGTTGATCGTTTCAGTATAAAAACCAGCACTGTTTTTAACTGTGCTGCTTCAGTTGCATTCAACTTTCACGTCCTTGATTTCTTAGGGCTTGCTAATTAGATTTTTCCTGTCCTGCCACAAGTCTTGGGGAGGCTGACAAAAGCCCTCTGCTTATAATGGGGTCAAAGGCCTACTTCTCTTTACTTTTTCAGATTTCAGGGCAGCTGACAATTAGAGCCAAGTACTAGTCTTTAGGGATAGTAAAGAAACAGGTTCCCTGCTGCTATTTTTCAGGATAATATGCTGCATTGGAAAGCGGTGTCTGACTAGCTTTTGCTCCTTTTTCTGAAGTGTCTAACGTGTAACACACTACATAGGTTAAGAACAAGTCAGTTTCTGCCTTCAGGTTTATAAGCTAAACATAGTCGAAAAGAAATGGGAAAGGAGAAACAGAATAACAAAGTTGGAAGGGACCTTGGAGGTCTCTATCCAACCCCCTGCTCAAGCAGAAGACCCTATGCCATTCTGGACAAATGGCTTGTCCAGTCTCTTCTTAAACACCTCCAGTGATGGAGTACCCACAGTCTTTGGAGGCATGCTGCTCCACTGATTGTTCTCAATGTATGAGACCTTATTATTACAGTCTTTATTTGCAATTCTTTAGGAAAGGATGGAGCCAAAAAGTTATCCCTCAGCCAAAATGACAAACACAATCTTGTTAACACCCCCCCCCCCCAAAACAACAACAAATAAGGAAGCAGAAAACATTTCACAATGTTGAGATCTCAAGTAGTTCTCTAGGATGGATGAACTTTATTGTTTCTGTAATATAGATGGACAACGGAGACTAGTGGAACAGGCTAATAGGTGTCATCATTTAATCTTGTATAGGCTACATTGATTCTTAGGCAAACTAATGAGACCATTATGCCTAACATATTACACCTAAATGTATTTCAGTATTTTAATGAAACAACTACTATTAGATTTATATTGGGAAAATCTATGGGAAACTCCACAGAAGCATTTCTTTATCTTTGAATCCTCCCCTTTTATTCCGACAGGGTCAGCTACGTTGTCCATGGCCTATGCTGGTGCCCGGTTTGTTTTCTCAGTCCTGGATGCTGTGAATGGGAAAGAAGGTGTCATTGAATGTGCTTTCGTCCGATCGGAGGAAACAGAATGTCCTTACTTTTCAACACCTCTGCTACTTGGGGTATATAAACTGGGCAGCTCTTAATTTAATTTGCTTTACGTATGATTGTCTTCTAGTGACGTAATTGTTAACCACTTTATGTTTTAGGGGGAAAAAAACTCCCAGTGGTAGGTACATAATTAATGAAAGCAATCTTATCTATAAATCAGCATTCAAATTAATAGCAGAGCAGCACAACAGCAACATATAGTAATATTAACCAAAAACAGATTATTATAGACATTTTTAAATAGGTAACATTAAATGGCATGGGAAACATGCCTGTTCCTTTCCATAGGAATAGATTCTCACAGTATGGGCTGCTGTGGAGCTGCCTTTTCCTGATATTTGTTACTTGCATTTGTTTTAAAAAGCACCCCAAAAGTGTTTATTTCATTTCTGCCCTGCTTTCCTGCTCTTCAGAGTACTCAGAATAGTTAGCAGGGATACATTAAAATGGATACTAAAACAAAAGAACTATTAAAAGCCTGTCAAAAAAGAGAAATGCAGAGAGTTAGACTGCCAACTGTTCCAAGATGATGAATTTGATAACTTGAGATCAGTGTAGGAGGAAGCCTTCCTGTATATGAGCTTCTGACCACGTTAGGTCTTGTACAAATTTGAACAGGATTCTTAACAGGAGACATGATCCCTTAGATCTGTGGATTTTGACTAGTATGTATACTATTGGTGGGACTTAGAGGTTGTCTAATTGGTAAACAGCTATTAGAACCCCAGTCTGTAAACTTAACATGGACTAATGGTGGCTGTAATGTCCTTGGAAAAAAGTGGGTTTTTCCCCCTCCGGTTCTTTGAAGGTGACTGATGGGATTTAAGATACCAAGCCCTACGACCAAGGTCCTATAACAATGGCCAGTAACAAATTATCTTGATAATATTTGAGGTGATGACCTTTAAAAATAGGTCCTTTGATTTGCAAAGGCAGTTTTCTGTCAGTCAGGCCCTTGGCTAATCAAGCTTCCAAAGTCCATGTTAAAAATTATTAAATGAAATCAGCATTCTGATTGGTAGCTTATGTAGGGTAAATACTGGATGAGTTGGAGCTATAATAGCTCTGAGGCAGTTATCCAGTGGACAAATGTACACAGTAGACAAGTAGCTCTTCGTAGTATAAGAATCTAGTCAAATAATAGTAATAGTAGGACAGATCAGGCCAGAGTATTAGTTAACAGCAGTTCATTTGTAAGCTACTACAGTAGTATACATCATTGACACAAGTTTTTATTAAATATGGCTCAGCTAATTTGACTCATTTTAAAACTTGGAAATAGCCTATGTGTTTTCTGGCTGCCACTTATCTTATGCTTTAAAGGAATTAATGATTTTCCAGTGAAAAGTTGTTCCTGCTTGTTAATGTCTTACTACAGTGTGCTAATTTTCAATCTTCCTTTCTCAGAAAAACGGTATTGAGAAAAACTTGGGTATTGGCAAGATCACTCCTTTTGAAGAGAAGATGGTGGCCGGGGCCATTGCAGAGCTAAAAGCTTCCATCAAGAAAGGTGAAGAGTTTGCCAAGAGCATGAAGTGAAGCATCACAATGACGAAAGAGAACTGCTGTCCCCTTAATTTATTTAAGGTGCATCATGTCACTTTAAAGGCTTCTGGAGGCAAAAGTAATAATTTTTGCCCGAAGGCCCGATATTGACTTGCCCTCTAATCTATCAATTGGAATTCTGTTCTTCAATTAAAAAAGCATATTTTTTCCCAGGGTATTCCCTGAGTATTTTGTGTTTTGGTCGTAATTTGTGTGTATGTCTCTGAATTATGGTTAACCTGAATTGCCTGTCAGTGATTGGAGGGAAGGGACTCATAGACGGATGACCATTTAGATAAAATTAGCTAACACTGTCATGCTGTTTCTTTGTTGTTAGTTGTGTCTGACCCATCACAACCCCATGGACAACGTTCCTCCAGGCCTTCCTGTCCTCTACCATCCCCCGGAGTCCATTTAAGCTCAAGCCTACAGCGTCAGTGACTCCATTCAGCCACCTCATTCTTTGTTGTCCCCTTCTTTTGCCCTCAATTGTTCCCAGCATCAGGCTCTTTTCCAGTGAATCCTTCCTTCTCATTAGTTGGCCAAAGTATTTGAGTTTCATCTTCAGGATATGGCCTTCTAAAGAAGCTTCAGATCAGATCCTGAAGCTGTTTCTAGGTGATTATAATTCCAGGTTGTAAGAAAATGAGCTGTATTTTTAAAATGCTCTTGTGGCTATAAGGAAACATGTCACAACATTGAAAACAAATAACAGTAGTTGAGGACCCAATGAAACATATCATTACTCTTAGGTACTTACAATCAATCTGTACTGGCATCCTAACACTCAGATCTTGGGGAAAATTCATCCTTACAATCCTGAATTTCCTACCCAAATGTTCCTATTGAACCACAATTGAAGTAACATTTTATAAAATAAATGGCCGTTGAGATGCAAATTGATCAGTGTCCAATCTCGACAACTTTAAGATTTGTGGACTTCAACTCCCAGAATTCCTCAGCCAGCCCTGGACTGGATGGATTAGATGGAAGCTAGAGTATATAAACCACTCAGAGTCACTTGTGAATGAGTTAGGTGGCTATATGCATTTGTTTAATACATAGTCTTGGAGAATAAGTTGAAAACTAAGATGCAGTGCCAAATTAGTCATCTTTCCTTAATTGTTGGCAGACTTGCAGCATCTTTTATTTCCTTAAAAACTAGGTAGCTGCTTTCCAGAAATTCCTCCTCTTCAGGTTCTGATTGATTCTTCACTTCCTCCGATTAATTTCCCCCCCAGGATTGGATCTCCTTGAAGCCTGTCTCTGGGCTTAATTCAAGGGAACTCCATTTAGAAATGACATCAGTGCAGGTCCTGTGACAGTCCCACAGATTCCTTGGCTTTGTTTACCTTCTACTGAGCATCCTGGGTCCTAAAAAGGAGAAGGGCGGGGTATAAATTTAATAAAATAAAATAAAATAAATCCTCTTTAGCCTGCCTCTCAGAAATGTATTAGGATTTGAGGGAATGGTAAAAGTTCAGAGAGAGAAAATAGTGACTTTCTCAGCAAATGCAAATAATTACATTGCACACTTACCAGAAAAGGGGGATTCTACTTAACGCAACATTGCTACCATTGCCACAAATAAGCATATCTCAATGTACTTATATCTTCATTGTTCAGTGTTTATAGAAACAATACGTCATGTTGCTTTAGACCAGGCCTTCAAGTGCCTTTATGCAGGCATTGTTCCAACAAGAGGTGGATATTTTTCACAGCTACAAGTAAGCAATCTTCTGCAATCTTCAACTACTCGATTATGCTACTTAATAACTTGTTGGGTGACCTACCTCAGCCTTCACCTGTAATTTGGAAGGGGTGATATTTTTCTGTCTTGCAGCTTGAGTCGTAATTTTCTAGCCTGCCTTTCTTAGCTGCCCCTTTGATTTAGTAGATCAAAACATTGATGTTGCAATTCTGGGGAACTTTTGCCCTGAGAAATAAATCATGGTACTATCAAAGGCTACACTGATCATCCACATTCATTTGTTTTCCCCGCCCTTCAAATTCCAAAAGTTAAGTACAAAAAAACCCTAAAGCAATACAGTTATTGTTATTATAGTTGAAGAGGGTTTGTAATACTTAACAAGTTCAGTATATATGAAATTAGAGATGGCTGAAAGAGACAATTTCCAAGGTTCAGACACTGAGCTAGAGGGCTGAGTATTGTATACACACTGGTAGTTCAAATTCCACACAATAGACATAGGTTTGGCTTAAAGAAGCACATCAATTGTCATTTAAATTCACAAGTGGGGGGGGGAGTGAATAATTTGCAATCTTTTGTCACTATCTACTTAAGTGTGCAGTATCAACACAATCAGAAGCAACAACTCTAGATACATTTGCATCCATAAGGATTTGAACATTTTTTGTTGAAAAACCAAAGTCTAAATTGGCTGAATTCTATGAAGTGCATCTTCAACCTCGATGATTATCTCCCTACATCTATCCAACTCAATGCAAGGACTCCTGCACATCGAACAACTGGTAGCCTGAGCAAATCAATATAAATTGGGCGAAGCGCAGGTTGAGGGGTTTTTTAGGGAGGTTTTTAATTCGGATTTTAGGGGGTTCCAGGGAGGAGGGGGGAGGGTACAAACAGTTAGAGAGAGAGGGCCAGGCCAGCAGGCGACGGAGGGAAGCGGAAGGATCCGTGAGGGGGGGGGAATCACGAGTCGTTCCGACGGAGGGCATTCCCATTCAGAAGGTCGTGGGGAGAGGCAGGTCCGAGGGGAGGCAAGTTCCATCCTCCCGGTTGGGGACACGTAGCCGTTGGTTACAAACGGTCAGGTGTCACAACCCCCGCAGGCTAGGTGGTCAGGGAATACAGAGCCAGGGCCTGAGGCTGATGTTTTGCAACGCCAGGTCCATTGTCAACAAAGCCCCCCTCATCCATGACCTTGTGTCAGAGGGGGAGCCGGACCTGGCAGGAATAGCGGAGACCTGGTTGGGCCACGAGGGTGGACTCCCCCTTGTTGAAATGTGCCCACCAGGCTACCGCGCTTTTCATCAGCCCCGGGCCCTAGGTAGGGGTGGTGGGGTGGCGGTCATAGTAAAGGAAGGTCTTGAGCCGAGAGATACCATTGTGCCACAGACCACCGGTTGTGAGTCCCTCTGCGTGAAGTGGGGCCTAGGGAGGCAGTTGGGCTTGCTGGTTGTATACCTGGCTCCCCGCTATGTAGCAGCAGCCCTGCCCGAGCTCCTGGAGGTGATCGCTACGGTGGCAGTCGAGACCCCCAGACTTCTAGTCATGGGGGACTTTAACCTGCCATCGGTGGGTGAATCATCCGTGGTAGCTCGGGAGTTCATGGCTTCCATGACGGCCATGGACCTGACCCAATTAATTCAAGGCCCCACCCACGAGGGTGGACATACACTGGATCTCATCTTTGTCTCTGGCCAATGGAAGAGTGATCTGGGTATAGGGGATATAGTCATCATGCCCTTGTCATGGTCAGACCACTCACTTCTCCGGCTCGACTTTCCGACCGCTACTCCCCTCCGCGGGGAGGCGGAACCAGAGTTACCGATCTGGTTCTGCCCCAGGCGCCTTATGGACCCTGATGTGTTCCAGACGGCGCTTGGGCCACTTCCTGTACCCCTGACCCGCGCCCCGATGGAGGACCTCGTGGCCGCATGGACTACTGCGACCACGGGAGCCTTGGATCGGGTCGCGCCCTTGCGGCCTCTCTTGCGGCGGCAAGCCACCCTGGCTCCTTGGTTTACCGAGGAGCTGAGGGTGATGAAACGCCACAAGAGATGCCTAGAGAGAAGATGGAGGTCTACCCGTTTTGAATCTGACCGGACACAAGTAAGAGCCCATTTACGGACTTACATTGTGGCGCTGAGAGTGGCCAAACGTCATCATTGTGCCACCCTCATAGCATCCGCAGAAAACCGCCCTGCCGCCCTGTTTAGGGTGACCCGCTCCCTCCTTCAACAGAGGGTGCAGGAAGCCCCGTTACAGGGTAGAGCAGAGGAATTTGTGACTTTTCTGCAGGAGAAAATCGCTCAGATACAGAACGAGTTAGCCCCCATTGATGGCCCAGTGGGATGCCACGAGACAGATCTTGTTTGGGAGGAGTTTGACTCCGTTACTTCCGAGGATATGGACAGGTTACGTGGGCGACTGCGAGCCACCACATGTTTATTGGACCCGTGTCCCTCCTGGCTTGTACTGGCATCCTGGGAGGTGACACGAGGCTGGCTCCAAGAGGTTGTCAACGCATCCTTAAGTGAGGGTTCCTTGCCTGCTTCATTAAAAGAGGCTATAGTGAGGCCCCTCCTTAAGAAGCCCTCTTTGGATCCAGCTTTATTAACCAACTATCGTCCAGTCTCCAACCTTCCCTTCTTGGCGAAGGTTGTTGAGAGTGTGGTGGCACAACAGTTTCCCCGTCACCTGGAGGAAGTTGATTATCTAGACCCGCGCCAGTCCGGCTTTCGGCCCGGGCATAGCACCGAGACGGCATTGGTCGCGTTGGTCGATGATCTCTGGAGGGCCAGAGATGGGGGTTGTTCCTCCATCCTGGTCCTATTAGACCTCTCGGCGGCTTTCGATACCATCGACCATGGTATCCTATTGCATCGGCTGGGGGGGGTTGGGGGTGGGAGGCACCGTTTTACGGTGGTTCTCCTCCTACCTCTCTGGCCGATCGCAATTTGTGTTGACAGGAGAGCAGAGGTCGACCTCGAGACCCCTCACATGTGGGGTGCCTCAGGGGTCGGTCCTCTCGCCTCTCCTGTTCAACACATATATGAAGCCGCTGGGTGAGATCATCCGTGGTTTTGGGGTAGAGTACCACCTCTACGCTGATGATACACAGCTGTATATATCTACCCCAAACCACCCCAACGATGCCGTAGCGGTGATGTGCCAGTGCCTGGAAGCCGTGCGGATCTGGATGGGAAGTAACGGACTCAGGCTCAACCCGACCAAGACCGAGTGGCTGTGGTTTCCGGCTGCCCGATTCAACCAGCTGACTCCATTGCTGGCCATAGGGGGCGAACATCTTGCCCCTGTGGATGGGGTGCGCAACTTGGGTGTCCTCCTGGATGCCCGGCTGTCCATGGAAGATCAAGTGACAGCCGTTGCCAGGAGGGCGTTTTACCAGGTTCGCCTGGTTCGCCAGTTGCGCCCCCTATTGAATCGGGACGCCCTTCGCACAGTCACCCATGCTCTCGTGACATCCCGACTGGACTATTGTAACTCTCTCTACATGGGGCTTCCCTTGAGGTGCACCCGGAGACTTCAGATGGTCCAGAACGCAGCCGCGCGGGCAATTCTGGGAACCTCCAGGTTTACCCACATAACACCGCTCTTGCGCGAGCTGCACTGGCTGCCTGTCGTCTTCCGGGTGCGCTTCAAGGTATTAGTCATCATTTTTAAAGCGCTCCATGGCTCGGGACCTAGCTATCTGCGGGATCGGATCCTGCCTCATACATCCTCACGGCCGATTCGCTCCCACAGAGAGGGACTTCTCCGGGTGCCGTCCGCTAGACTCTGTCAGCGGGCGACGCCCAGGGGAAGGGCTCTCTCTGTGGCGGGCCCAGCCCTCTGGAACGACCTTCCCCCCGACATTAGAACGACCACGGACTTCCGCTCCTTCCGTCTAAAACTAAAAACACATCTTTTCTGCTTGGCCGGCCTAGGGTAGTCTCTCTCTATGGGGTTTTAGTTGTTTTAACTGGGAATTTTAGTATTTCAATGGGGTATTTTAGCACAGGTATATGTTTAATTTGTTTTTAATGTGTTTGTATATTTATTGTTTTAGTTTTCCCTGTGCACCGCTCCGAGTCCCTGTGGGGAGAGGAGCGGTCAACAAATTAAAAATTATTATTATTATTATTATTATTATTATTATTATTATTATTATTATTATTATTATTATTATTATTATTATTATTATTATTATTATTATTATTATTATTATTATTATTATTATTATTAAATAAAATTTTATACATGTACGCTATTAAACTCACTTTCCTCTGAACTTGAAATGGTGCATATACGGCAAAACATTTTCAATGAAGTCACAAAGCTGCTTTTTTCAAAAGGCAACTGGGCTTTCTTGGTATTTTCTTTGAAAATGTTTCTCAACAAAGAAGGTTCTTCATTTATTGGATGAGAAATGAAGAATTTTCAAAGGGAAAAAAACCCCAAATCCAATTGCCTTTCAGAAAAAGTACTTTTAGGTCAACCATGACCTAGATCAGGGGTGTCAACTCAAGGCCGTCCGCCACTGGAAACAGTGAAGGAATCATCCAAAGGATTGTTGGAAGGAAAATCCATCTGATTCAGTTCCAAGCTCGGAGAAAGAGGCTGGAAGCAACATGGAAGCTGATTGGAAAGAAAGTTTAATGATGAAGCAGAACCACCAACCACATGTGATTTTACAACATCTGACAAAATGGAGTTGAGAGTGGGTGGGTTTTTATACCTTCTCTGGGCTTTGTATTTGAGCTTCCTGTTCCTGTGCAAGAACATGTCCTTTAATATTCTATTGGCTGTTATCAGGTTCCTATGGGGGTCATGTAGGGGTTAGCTAGGGCAGGGGTCCCCAACCTTTTTTGCACCAGGGACCGGTTTCATTTTAAAGAAAATTCCGCGGACCGGCCGGCGTAGAGGGGAAGCGGGGGGGGGGGAGGGGGAACAGGCGGCGCATGTGCACGCGGGGTGTGTGTGTGAGTCGGCTCACTCGCCCCTCTAGGGCTCCCAACGGCGTGAGAGGCCGCACCTGCGCTCTCCCACCCCCGGTGCGTGCTCTGCCCAGGGGGCTGACCCGTCCTCCCTCCTCCTCCTCTCCGGCCCTGCGGCCCGGTTCCTATCAAGCCACGGACCGGCACCAGTCCACGGACCAGGGGTTGGGGACCCCTGATCTAGGGGTCACAGCTGCCTCTATAGGCAAAAGAGGAAATGCAAGTCATAGGTGTTTGTCTGAGCTAATTTGGTCAATATTTTGTTTATTGCTTATCTGAGTTTCTGTCTTGATCCAGTCTTTCTGAATGGACTACCAAATCTCCATTTCTAATAGCTGGCCTCCTCAGTTTCTGCTTGGAGGCAGGGGGACTGGTGCTGGTTTCTGCCTCCCTTAAGATTTATCTCCATTTCTCCCTTAAGGAAAATATTCTTTCCAGTGGTAAAATCTTATTTTTTTTACTACCAGTTCTGTGGGCATGGCTTGATGGGCGTGGCAGGAGAAGGATACTGTAAAATCTCCATTTCCACCCCATCTGGGGCCAGTCAGAGGTGGCATTTGCTGATTCTCTGAACTACTCAAAGTTTCTGCTACCAGTTTTCCAGAACCTGTCAGAACCTGCTGGATTTCACTCCTGATTCTTCCCTGCCTTTTAAAAAAATATTTTTCCAAACTATTTCAGTCTTCTGGGGTGGGATGGGGCTTCCCACAGGACCATGGGTTATCTAGTAAATAATTACAACAGAATTGAAATCCTAGAAGCCTTTCCCTTCTTTCTTATATCAGAGGGAGTTTCATCTGAATATTAAATCCCTCATGCTATTTTGTCTTTGCAGACTGAGCTCACACTGCTAATGGTCTGCATCTACCTTATCCGAGGTCATCTCTGCTTTCTCTACAACACAGGAACCGTAGCTGCCTTTATACATAGTAATTGATGGAGAACTCCCTCAATGTCCTTACATTTCCTCAAAGTGATTTAAGTTAGTGACCATTTTGGGATAGTGAAGTCAATTAATTATGTTCTTGTTGAAGATACTTTTTTTGTCAATCTATTATCCATCAATGTCACTGGATGACAAAGTCCTTGCACTATAAATAGAGGGGATCCATCCTTGGGCTCTGATATTATCAATCTCAGCATTCCCTTGTCTTTTCTAACTCAAGAAGCTCAAACCATTAAGTCTAACTGCATCTCAAATCCATTGATAATTTAATCAACCTTCTCTATACCTTTGCAGTACTGTGTTTCCCTGAAAATGAGACAGGGTCTTATTTTCTTTTGACCCCCAAAATAAGCAATTGGCCTCATTTTTGGGGAGGTCTTATTATTTTTGAGGTGCAGGAGGCATTCCAGAAGTGCAATTATAAATAGTTTAGTTATTTTAATGTTATATGCAACTCTAATTATCCAGTTCCATTTACAATGTAAATTATCTGCACTACATTTTTGAATCAATTCCTGTAGAATCCAAGAGATGGTGCCAGAGAATTACCTTATTTTATTTTTTTGCCTTCCGAGAAGGCTCGGACACACCCAAGAATATACTACGCGTATATACCTTCTACTTTTTGATGATTTAAAGAAAGTGGCTTTTTTTTTAAAAAAGGAAACATTTTTGTTTACTTCGTTTCATATATTTTAACGAGACATTTAATTGCATTTTTTTGAACTAGTTGGAGCAAACTAGGATGATGTTTGCGTTTCATTACAGTTTTACAGCTGTAATATCTCACTTTCATTTGCACATTGCAGACTGGAACAAGTGGGGAGCGAAGCAAAGGAGACAGAAATATGAGAATGCTCTATCTTGTGCCAGTGAATAAATGTATTTATTTATACATTTTATACTGCCTTTATTTTTATTTTTAAAATAAATAAGGAAAGGCAGCAAACATACCTAATGTTCCTTCCTCCTCCTATTTTTCCTACAATGACAATCCTGTGAGGAGGGTTTTGGCTGAGAAGGAGTGACTGCCCCAAAGTCACCCAGCTGGAACTGGGTAGAACTAGAACTCAGTTGTTTCCTAGTTTCTAGTCTGGTGTACAATTTCTAGCCAAATTCTCATTCTTGTAGGCTTGCACTGTATGGTCCAATTAAGCCTATCGTAACTGGGATTATGGTAGCTCTACTCTTTATCTGAATCAAGGATTCAAAGCTCAGGATGTTATTAATCAGTGGGTATTGTTTGTTCCAGTTAAAACTTGGCCCTAAACAAGGAACCTTGCCTGCTGTTGAAGTAAGGAAGGCAAAGCTTATAACATGCCTGCTAATGGTTTAGTTCTTGATTTTAGAATGGGTAGAGAAACAAATTCATCATGGAGATGCAAATCTTAACTTGATCTCTTGTTTTTCAGCAGGTCCATATCCTGATCAGATCCTGATCAGATCAGATGCAGCAGAATGGGCGAACTGGTAGTGGTGGCGGCAGGATGCTCCGCCCATCCGCCCGGATGCATGCACAGAAGCATTGCATATGAGAGCGCGTGCGGGCATGAGCAAAACGGTAGTTAACAAAATTGAAACCCACCACTGATCAGATGACTGCAAAGTTTACTCAAGGGAGCTGCCTTCTCTGTTTACTAGTCCCCTTGCCCCTTTCTATTTTATTATTTATGTAGATGTTTTAATTAAAATGAATAGGAAACTGGCAGGCTGCAATATACAGCACTGGCTTCTAACGTTTTGTTCATTTATAATATAGCCTCTGGGGACTGCATAAATCTCAGAATATAAATGGTGAAGGACTGCAGCCCAGGATCTTGTTAGTAATATACTACTCTGGCCTGAAGAGGAAAAAAACCCCCAACAGTGATAAACTGTAATGGTTTGGAGCACTCTGAAGGCTTAAAAAAAATGGTAGGGATAATCTCTGCCTCTCCCACCACCACTTTTGCTGACTGGAAACAATTTGTAGAACCCAGCATGGCTGCCATTTTGTGATCCTCAGGATGGCTGCTATTTTGTGAAAAATACTAGGGCTTCTTACATTGATAGAGGAGAATATGTGTAGCTCAGGATTGAAATGTGGGGGTCTCTGAGTTTGGTTGTTTTCTTCCAGATGTTTCATTACCAAACCAGGTAACATCATCAGGGCACCGAGGACCCCACACTTCCTACATTCTATTCTTATTTCATTGTTCTGCTTTAGGGCAAAATGACTGGGTGCAAACCACTCACAAAGACACAGTTGCTGTGATTGGATTATATGCTATTCATTTATTAACCAACAAACCGAATTATGGCATGATAACATCTTAGCCTGATTTCCCTCAAAGGTTAAGACAAAGGCTGGGTTGGAAGTCCTCTAGGGTCCCTTCCAACTCTGTTATTCTGTATTGTGTATTTTCCTCAATAAATAAAGAAGCATAATGTTTTTGACTCATTTATTGAATTGAGTTCTCTTTATCTAGTTTTCAGATTTATATGGATGTGAGAAAAATATCCCAGATATTTTTTCCGCATATCTAAAAATGATCACGGAGACTTATGGCAAAAGGAAACAGCAGTTTAATAACATTAGCTAATGGATTGCCATGCACAATGAGAATAGAATCCAGGTACAGGGTTGCACCTTAAATACACGAGCTGACGTATCATATGCATCATAACTTGAATACACAAAAACAACATTGCGTGCTCAAAACATAATGCTTTTCACAATCTGAAAAGCACATGGAAATTTACCAAATGTTCTAGGGCAGGGGTCTCCAACCTTTGCAACTTTAAGTCTGAAGGACTTCAGCTCCCAGACTTCTCCAGCCAGCAAAGCTGGCTGGAGAAGTCTGGGAGCTGAAGTCCTTCAGACTTAAAGTTGCAAAGGTTGGAGACCCCTGTTCTAGGGGACCCCTAAGGGAATTAAACAATACCATCATTATTGGCTTCCTGAAAACATATCCTGTTATTCCCAGTTACAAAGGAAGTCTCCAAGACATTTTTGATCAGGTCACCATAACTTGCTCACTGTGATTTTCCATAAAAGCTTTTCTAAGATTTAGGCCCAAAATGGAGCCTACCTAAAACCAAAGAATTTGCTCAAAGAATCCAAAATCCTTATTCTCTCAATGGAGAACACATATTTTAGATCATATTTATGCAGGAATATTGAAAATGTAAAGGTCTTCACAAAAACTTCTAAGGATCACTGTATGTATATATCACTCTTATTTCCTTCCTCTCTCTGCTAATTAACATGTTCTGTCTATTGAACAGATATTTGCCTGTATGTAAGACTTGATTGCCTCTGCTGACTGGCAAGTCTTAAACCTAGACTTGAAAAATGAGTCCACCTCTCATGAACAATAACTGAAGCAAATCAGACTGCAAATTATGTCTCTCCCCTGGAAAAAAATAACAACAACAACAACAACAACAACAACAACAACAAAAGGAAGATGGAGTGATTTATTTGAAACAAGGACTAGAAATTCAGGACAGTCTCTGATAAGCAGACATGGTTAAAATTGCATTTTTAAAACATCCTTGACTCATCCAAGATGCAGTAAGCCTGGGTCACTAATGACTTGTTGCCAAGTCTCTGGGCCCAAATGAACTGATATCTAAAATATTCTCAGAAAATATTTTTATTTGATCATGACACACAGAAAGAATGGTAAACCAAATCCCCCAAAGGAATAATTAAAAAGCAGAGTGTTTCTAAATAAGAATCTTGAATCTTGTGCCCAAGGCTGATGCTTTGTTAAGTACATGTAAAACACAGAGAGAAACAGTAAAGTGGGATGGAAGCACATCTTAAATTCAGTGGGAATATTTATCTTTTTATCTATGATGATCTGTTCCTAATCCTGGCTTTTACCCTTATTACTGGCCATCCTCTTCTCTTTCCTTTCACCTTTTCCAGCATCAGAGCTTTCTCCAGAGAGTTGGCTATTTGTATAAGGCAGGGATGTCCAAACTTGGGAACTTTAAGACTTGTGGACTTCAACTTCCAGAATTCCCCAGCCAGCATTCGCTGGCTGGGGAATTCTGGGAGTTGAAGTCCACAAGTCTTAAAGTTCCCAAGTTTGGACATCCCTGGTATAAGGCATCCAAAGTAGGAAAATTTAAGATAGACCATTTAGTTCTCAAATCAAATGGAATGTACTTCCTGATTCTGTTGTTACATCTTCAAATTCCCATAACTTTAACCTTAAACTGTCTACTATTGACCTCACCCCATTCCTAAGAGGTCTGTAAGGGGTGTGCATAAGCATACATAAGCATGCCTACCGTTCCTGTCCTACTATCCCCATTTATTCATCCCCATTTCATTCACACTCATGTTTATTCTTATACCTATTCTCTTGTCAATGATTGACAAGTAAAATAAATAAATTAAAAAAATATCCGAACTCTGGGCTGATTTGTTAAAATACCCACACACTGTTTTTTAAGACATACTGCCTCTTTTCAATTTACTCTAAGTCAGGGGTGTCCAAACTTGGGAACTTTAAGACTTGTGGACTTCAACTCCCAGAATTCCCCAGCCAGCTATGCTGGCTGGGGAATTCTGGGAGTTGAAGTCCACAAGTCTTAAAGTTCCCAGGTTTGGACACCCCTGCTCTAAGTTAAATCAGACAAAGATCTAGCAGACTGCCCACACTCAGCAGATGACAATAAACACATATTGCCTGTCCTATGAAGCTTGGATGGCATTCTTGTATTTCTAAGGCCAAGTGTGGCCATTTTTTGGAGGAAAGGTGCTAGAAAGCCATCCATCGAATTCTCCTCATCAGATGAAGCAGAGCAGGACAGAAATTGTTAGGATGAGCTTAATCATGTTACCACGATGTAGAAAAGATGTGGAGACTCTAGAAAGAGTGCAGAGAAGAGCAACAAAGATGATTAGGGGACTGGAAGCTAAAACGTATAAAGAACGGTTGCAGGAACTGGGTATGTCTAGTTTAATGAAAAGAAGGACCAGGGGAGACATGATAGCAGTGTTCCAATATCTCAGGGGTTTCCACAAAGAAGAGGGAGTCAAACTATTTTCCAAAGTACCTGAGGGCAGAACAAGAAGCAACGGGTGGAAACTAATCAAGGAGAGAAGCAACTTAGAACTGAGGAGAAATTTTTCGACAGTTAGAACAATTAATCAACTTGCCTCCAGATGCTGTGAACGCTCCAACACTGAACATTTTTAAGAAGATGTTGGATAACCATTTGCCTGAAGTGGTGTAGGGTTTCCTGCCTAAGCAGAGGGATGGACTAGAAGACCTCTTAGGTCCCTTCCAACTCTGTTATTCTGCTCTGCTCTGCTCTGCTCTGCTCTGCTCTATTCTATTCCATTCCATTCCATTCCATTCCATTCTGTATCCTTTTCCTTGGAGATGCAGGAAATGGATTGTCAGCCTTTCCGCATTATGCACAGAGAGTCAAAAGATGCTCCACTCGCATTGATCACAGCCACCTTGGCTGACAAGGGTAAATCTCTCTGAGACTCAGAAAAAATGTATCTGAAAACTATGAAACAAATGGGGAGAATAGGATCAGAAGAACTTTCTGCATATTGTTATTCAGAAAGAAGCAAGGAGATAAGGCAGAATTCAAGGTGAAAGGAAATATTTTATGCTGTCAGGACTGTTACTAATCTAAACAGATGAGCAGGTCATACTTGCCAAGAACTCCGAAGCCACAACAATTTGAGGAGAATCAGGTGGGAAAAGATTGTTCTAGTATGTAAGGATTCGAAGAAACTCTGCTGCTTGGATATTACACAATTTGGTAACAAACTTTTCTTTAATGTTGGTTCCCTTCTACAGTACTAATTTCTTCTCATTTTTTAAATGTCACAAGATCAAATGAGGTGAGATTGGTGGCCAACTAATCTAATACATAAGTAAAATAAATAAATAAATACATTTTGTCTTCTTGAGCCCACTATTACATTTGGATCCTGCTGTTCTGACCTAGATTTCCCCAGCAGCATGAAACCGAGTCCTTGTCCAGATAAACCCCTTTTATTTAATTTACAGTGAATTCATCTCCAGCTAAGTCTTTCCTCTCCCGCAGTCTTTCAAGATAGTACACAATTACCAACCTTTATCTGACCACTTGGAGCAGGGGTCTCAAACTCAATTTACCTGGGGGCCGCTGGAGGCAGACTCTGGGTGAGGCTGGGCCGCATAAGGGATTCCTTATATTAATATTAATACTAATATTAATACTAATATTATACTTTCATATTACGGTGGGGGCCACAAGATACCGTCCTGTGGGCCATAATTGGCCCGCGGGCCGCGAGAATGAGACCTCTGACTTGGAGAGTGGCCAGGCCGATATCTTTCAGTCACTGCAATACTTGGCAAGAATGCAGGAATGACTAATTGTCTCCTGCAAACACCCCTCCCCTTTCGCTCCTGTTTTATTTCCTATGGGAGGGGCGATTTACCGTCCACCTGTAGCCTTACTCCCAAGTCGACCCTTGCTCCTTAGCTGTTTGCTTCATCTGGTAACTCGCACACTGGAACAGGCTCCAGATGTTCATCTGCCTCACTAATTTCTGACTCCAAAGGCAGCTGATAACTTTCAGATGGACCTGGCCCCATCTCTGCCTCCAATGCAGAGTACTTGTCAGACTCCAGGACTGGCTCATGTTCCTCCCCAACCTCCTCATTGTCCAAATCTGCTGCCAAGTCCACTTGCTGCTGGCGGGCCACAACACCTGCTATATAGGTACTCCTCAACTTACAACAATTCTTTTAGTGGCCGTTCAACATTACAACAGCACTGAGAAAAGTGACTTATTGTTTTTCAACACTTACAACCATTGCAACATCCCATGGTTCCATGATCAAAATTCAGATGCTTGGTGACTGGCTCACATTTATGATGGTCGGAGTGTCCCGGGGTCACGTGATCACCTTTTGTGACCTTCTGATAAGCAAAGTCGATGGGGAAGCCAGATTCACTTAATAATCGTGTTATTAACTGAACCAATGCAGTGATTCACTTTAACCACTGTGGCAAGAAAGATTAAAAAGATCTGGCAAAACTCAGTTCAACTCTCTCACTTAGCAACAGAAATGTTGAACTCAGTTGTGGTTGTAAGTTGAGGGCTACCTGTATTGGCAGCTCATGATATGTAAGATTCTAAGCATTCTAAGCAGAAGAGATAAGAACATGGTCTCTGTTCAGACCCCCCTTTCTTTAACCAATTACCAGACTGGCTGCTTGACTGAATGACTCTTGGCTGCTTGCCCGAACTGACCTTGAACAGACCCAAAGCTTCTTAAATCAACTAGAAACTAAACCTGCAACTCGACACAAGGAAATCCAAACCTAGAAATGAACCGTTGTTCTCTGCAAGGATTTCCTTAGCAGAGGCTTCCTTTTAAACCCTCTTGGGAGGGGCCTGTCATTAGGCAGTTGGAACTAATTTACCTCCTCTGAGTTCATCTCTGCTGCAATTGAAGCTGCCTTCTTTCAATCCGTCTTAACCTAACATCAGGGACAAACTGGCCTTGATCCTCCCCACTACTCCAAGACCCAGGTGCCTCCTGATGACTAGCCAGGCTCTCTGCTCTCCCAAGGTCACCCTCCTCCTCAAGAGCAGACTCATAGGACTCCTCACTAGAGCCGCTGGGCCACAACAGTCTCTAGTCTACTCAACTGGATATTATGGGAAAATTGAGGAATACCTGGCGCTTCAGATGCTGTTACCATAAATAAAAAGAGAATGGCAGTATTATATCCTAAATTATAATTATAGTTATAAATATAGGTTTTTATAGACCTTGCTCTTTTATAGACCTAGTTTTTATAGGCCTCCAAGACTTGAATGTGATTTTCGAGCCCTCTTAATTGTGTGTATGCAGAAAAGGGGATTGATTAGTTTGTCACCTAACATTGTACGTTAAAGACAATTTTAATTAAGCTTTAGTCTATAATTCAAGTTTCTAATTTCTTTTAGAAGGTGGCCCCCACTCACTACTCAAATGCCATCAGCCTGAGCAAGGTTGCTCCTTAAAGTAAGCAAGGGGGGAGATGAATCGGTGTAGACCAGGGGTCTGCAAAGTCGGCTCTTTTAAGACTGGTGGACTTCAACTCCCAGAGTTCCCCAGCCAGCATAGCTGGCTGGGGAATTCTGGGAGTTGAAGTCCACCAGTCTTAAAAGAGCCGACTTTGCAGACCCCTGGTATAGACTATAAAAAATATCTGCTGATGAATTATAGGCAAAAGAGATGGAAGTTTCCGCAGTCACCATGAAGACCCAGGGAATTGGGAATAATAATTTCACAGGCCTCTCACAGCAGTGGTCAAGGAAGAATTAAAGGGTTGGCTCAGATTACAAGGGAAACAATGGGAAAAGATGAATGAAGCTCACCCTGTGAGGCGTGCTCCCTGTGGCCATCTTGCCGTGGCCAACTCAGTTACACTAATATTGAAGAAATGGTAGAGTAGAATCATTAAAGAAAGGATGTCAAGGGAGAGACACAATGAAATGCGAATATACAAAAATTAAAATGATTTTAAAATTAGTTTAAATAATTAAATCAAATTGTTGAATTGTCCCACAGTGATTTGTGCCGCAGTGAGTTATCCCATTCTGGGCTGGGGAATTGTGGCAGTGAAGTCTACACCTTTTAAAGTTGTTTAAAGTTCAGAAACCCCACGGGATCATTGTCAGCCCTGGAGGCCATCTTTTTCTTTGGATCTTCAGGGCTGCCACACTTAGGGAGAGGGGATTTCATGGGGTGGTAGAGATATATAACCATAACAACATTCTTTTCTCTGGGAGTCAAGAATGTTCAGCCTGCATATGGAGTGGCGTGACTAGGAGGCATCTTCAGTTGGGATGGTGGATGGATTGGCCCATGTGATGGACATATGGGTGGAGTGGAAGGGACTTGGCCTTTTTTTTGGGTGGGGAAAACCTGGAAGCTTTCAGATTCGGGTTTTCCCAGATGTGCCAATATGACATTGTCTGTCTGTCTGTCTGTCTGTCTGTCTGTCTGTCTGTCTGTCTGTCTGTCTCTCTCTCTCTCTCTCTCTCTCTCTCTCTCTCTCTCTCTCTCTCTCTCTCTCTCTCTCTCTCTCTCTCTCTCTCTCTCTCTCTATCTATCTATCTATCTATCTATCTACTCTATATATATATCTGTGTATGTTCCACAATAACTCTGGAACGGCTTGAGCAATTTCAACCAAACTTGGTACATGATGACTTACTCTCTGGAAAAAAATACTATGCGGGTAGGACACCCTTAACACTCGTGTGTTCTGTTAAGATACAGCCTGTTGTGCCTTAAAATGGCTTCTACTGTACTGCCGTAAAATGGCTTCTACTGTACAGTGCAGTGGAGTTTCCATGGTAATGGCTTCACAAGGAGGCTCCTTCTGATAAGGAGGAAAGGAGGAAAATCCAACAAATTACATTTGGCCCAGACATTTCCCCCTATAAATAAATACCTTGGCAATGCCAGGTTATCTGGTATCTGGTAGTCTCTAATAAGACTTCAAGCCTCGGAGTCTTCTTTTGTTGGGGTAGTTCAGAGATGGGCTTCCAAAGATACAATCTGTCTCTTTTAGCACTGCAAACGCTGTTCTTGGCACGAGAGGGGCTGCAACGTTGCTTTGGCACGTTTTAAAACATTGTTTCATTTTTGCTATAATTCCCAAGGTTGGAAAATACTGCACTAGATGAATGTATATTCTTAACTAAGTAATTGCTATCTAGCAATAATTGCAGATTTTTGCAATTCTTGTTATTTTGACAGGTCCACTTCCAACACCTAGTTTAGCTTTCAAAACCATGTTCTTAATTTAGGCTGCTGTCTTTTCTGCAGGGCGACCCATTCCTGGTATCTGCCTATCTTGCCTACGCAAATGGCAAGTGCATTTGCACATCATAAAAACCATGATGTAGCACTGAAGCAGGAAGAAAACGCATAACATAACCCGGCCTGCCCTTGTTACATGGCTGAAAGTAGTGTGGGTTACAATACAAAGCAGCAAGTGGTTAATGAAATGTGGGTTCTCAGCAAATGGAAGAGAATGTGGCCGAGGGCAGTGACCTTTAGTCTTTAATTTAATGTGCCAGCTTCAAGACAGCTTGACACATCAGTGACAACTTACAATAAAGTAAAAATAAAAGTTACCATACATCAAAGGAAAGAAGAGCTGGCTGACTGAAGACCAATCACTCAAGTGGGAGCAATATAGACCTTCAGGGAGATCTCATGCCAGGCACATGGTCTGTGACAGGTTCCAGGTGAAAGCAGTTGAGGAGATGGGAGGAGATGGAGATGGAAATGCTGTTATCCTAGCATTTTGCAGCCCAGTGCTGTTAAATTGTCACGCATCATAGAATTATAGGGCTTGAAAGGACCTTGGAGGCTTTCTAATCCAGGGGTCTCCAACCTTGGCAACTTTAAGACTTGTGGACTTCAATTCTGGGAGTTGAAGTCCACAAGTCTTGAAGTTGCCAAGGTTGGAGACCCCTGTCCAGTCCAACCCCCTGGACAAATGGTTGTCTTAAATTTCCAGCGATGTAGCACCCACATCTCTGGGAGGCAAGCTGTTCCATTGATAAATTGTTCTCGTTGTCAGGAACTTTCTTCTTAATTTCTAGGTTGGATCTTATTTTAATGTAGATTGGATTCATTTTAATCCAAGTGGTTTTATAAAATTAAAATGAGATACGTCATCCAGTGGAATGATTGGCACTTTCTTTTATTTTTTATTATATTTCTTTGCAAACTTCCCCATTTCTAAGGAGAAATTTCCTGATAGAACAATTCATCAGTTGAACGACTTGCCTCCAGAGATTGTGGGTGATCCAACACTGGAGGTTTTTAAGAAGAGATTGGACAACGGTTTTCTGAAATGGTGTAAGGCCTCCTGCTTGAGCAGGGAGTTGGACTAGAAGACCTCCAAGGTCCCTTCCAACTCTGTTCCATTATCTGTATTTTGTAATTTCTATGTATCTTTATTTAGATACAGATTAATAGAGTTAGAAGGGACCTTGTAGGTCACCTAGTCCAACCCTCCACCCAATCAGGAGACCCTACACCATTTCTGACAAATGGCAGAATCTCTTCTTGAAAGTCTCAAGTGATGAAGTCCCCACAACTTCTGAAGGCAACTTCTGTTCCATTGGTTGCTTGTTCTCACTGTCGGAAAGTTCCTCCTTATTCCTAGGTTGAATCTCTCCTTGATCAGTTTCCATCCATTATTCCTTGTCTGGCCTTCAGGTGCTTTGGAAAATAGCTTGACTCCTTCCTCTCTGTGGCACTTTTTTTCTTTTTCCTCTTTTTTTCCTTTTCAAGTAAACATATTAAAAAAGAATAAAGGATGGATAGTTCAGTTTTGATTTTGTCAGCTGTCCTAAGTATGCTTGAAAGGGTAGCTCTACTAAACTTAAATGAAATAAATAAAATAAAAAAGGATAATATAAGGTAAGGCTTCCACAAATATTAAGGTGAATGGCCCTAGTGGCAGAACAAGTCTTTCCCTTTGATCTCCTGGATTCAATTTTTTGCATCTCACAAAAAAGACTGGGGAGGCCTTTTTTACTTCTTTGTTTAAGATTAAGCAACCCCCCTCAACTCCAAATTAACAGGGAGTACAGTTCCCAGAAATCCAAGCTGACGTAGGCCCCTACCAGTGGTGGGATTCAAAATTATTTACTACTGGTTCTATGGGCGTGGCTTGATGGGTGTGGAATGACTTGGTGGGCGTGGTTTGGTGGGCATGGCAGGGGAAGGATACTGCAAAGTCCCCATTCCCTCCCATCAGGTGGTACTTGGGAGGCAGAGAATAGATGGGGGCGGGGCCAGTGGTGGGATTCAGCCAGTTCGCAACTATTCGGGAGAACCAGTTGTTAACTTTCTAAGCAGTTGGGAGAACCGGTTGTTGGAAGAAATCTCATTTTGTTTTTTCCCACTTTACAGGGATAATCCTGTAAGGAAGGCAGGAAGGAAACATTCTGGTGTTGTTTCTAGCCTCATCTTTATTGCCCTGCTTACAGAAACTGCCTCTCCGCTTAACCCTTATTACATTGTAACAGCTAAGGCGAAGTGTCCTGTTGCATCCCGACGAACATTCAAAGCCCGGCAACAGCCAGCCACGTCCTGATTGGACAGGACGCGGTTGGCTGTGGCCGGAACCGCCTAACGCGCGATTGGCCGGCTGCCTACCAGCTCCCCATAAAAGAAGCGGTAGAGCAGAAGGCGCGCACTTTTGAAATAGTCACTATGGTTTGCCTGCTTTGTTCCGAATAAAAAGAGCTGTTAATCTTACCGGTCTGGACTCTCTTTCCGTGCCGAGAATTTAACACTGGCGACGAAGGACTGGGGCCGGTACTGATTACACGGAACAAGCTTTCTCGCTGCAACCGAAGAAATCCTGCACCGGGCTACCTCCGCCTCGCTACTTCTTCAAAGAGCCCACAAGACTGCCGTCACGCACGATGGCCACCCTGCCGCCCTTCGGCCCCTACGAGGCGTCGCAAGAGTCGTGGGAAGCCTTCCTAGCCCGATTCGAATGCTTCCTCCTCGCGGGCGACCACGGAGAACTCACCCCGGAGCGTCGAATGGGGCTCTTCCTGGGCTGCGGGGGCCGCACAGTCTTCGCGGTTGCACGGAATATCGCCGCGCCCGCAGCGGTCCACACCTTGGCATGGGACACGCTGCAGGCTCGCCTGAAGGCCCACTTCGCGCCTGCACCCTCGCGGATCTCTCGACGGTTCGCATTTCGGCAATGCCGCCAGCTCCCCACACAGTCAGCGGCGGATTTCCTGCAGGCGTTGAGAACCGCGGCCATTTTGTGTGAGTTCGCAGCCCCACACCTCGACGAATCGCTACTCGAACAATTCGTCTGCGGGCTCAAAGATGTGAAACTCAGGCGCCGGCTGATGGCCCGCTCGGACGTCACCTTGGAGCAGGCCGTAGAAGAAGCCAGGGGCGCCGAGTTGGCCGAGGCCGCCTCCCCTGACCTAGGCCACGGTCAACCAGCGACGCCGTTGCCCGCCCCGCGGGCCTGCCTGGTGGATGACCACGCCCCCCTCGATCCAACGGAGGACTTCGAGGCCTACGACCAGGTGGCACGCATCCAAGCCACGGGCCGGAGCCGCGCCAGAGCACAACCACCCCGCCGCCCGCCCTCAACGTGCATTGGGTGCGGCGGCGGCCACGCGAGGAACGACTGCCCTTTCCGGGCCACCATTTGCCGACGATGCGACCGCAAGGGCCACATCGCCCGAGTCTGCAGAGCCAACCTCCCAGCCATGCCCCCCCTGCCGAATCATCCTGCGACGATGGCCGCGCCATTCCGAAACTACAATCAGCGCCGCCCGTCCCGAAGGCCGCAGCCGGAGGCCGACTGTTTCGCCGCGACGGAGCTCCAGGACTCCATTCCGCTTCCGACGGATGACCGTAGGCGTATTTCCACGTCCCTTCTTTTAAACGGCAGGCCTCTTACTATGGAGGTTGACTCGGGCTCGCCTCGATCCCTCGTTTCCTGGCCGCAGCTGGCTAGCCTTTGCCCCACCGTTAAGCCTGCCGATTTGTCACAGCCCGGGACTCTGTTAAAGGACTACCAGGGCAACCCCATCGATGTGCTGGGCCAATTTCGCGCCCACGTCCGCTATGGTCGCTTTTCCGGGTTCCTGCCCATCCTGGTCGTTAAGCGCCCCCTGACCGCCCTCATAGGTTTAGACTGGTTTGCCGCCCTGGGTCTCTCGGTCCAGCGCGTACACCGGGTGCCGACGGCATCGCCGGTGGACGCGGTCCTAGCGGACTTTCCCGATGTTTTCAACGGAACCTTGGGCACTTACAGGGGCTCCCCAGTTTCCCTTAACTTAGACCCCCAGGTGGCCCCGATTCGACTCAAAGCCCGCAGGCTGCCCTTCGCACTGAAGCCGAGGGTTGACGCGGAACTCGACCGCCTAGTGGCGCAGGGCGTACTGGAGCCGGTCGACCAGGCGAAATGGGAGACCCCCATCGTAGTTCCCATTAAGCCCGACGGTTCCATACGGATCTGCGCCGACTATAAGTCGACGATCAACCGCGGGCTCCAGGCAAACCCATATCCGGTTCCGGTGGTGCAACACCTGCTACATTCTTTGGGGCAGGGCTGCATTTTCGCGAAGCTGGATATGGCGCAGGCCTACCAGCAGCTTCCGGTGGATGACGATGCGGCGGAGGCGCAGACCATCGTCACTCACCGAGGAGCTTTTCGCTGCCGCCGCCTCCAATTCGGCGTTTCCGTGGCCCCGGGGATCTTCCAGAGCCTCATGGAGCGGCTGCTCCATGGGCTTCCGGGGGTCGTTCCGTATTTTGACGACGTCCTGATAGCTGCCGCCAGCATATCAGACCTCGCCAAGGTACTGCGGAAGGTCCTCACTATTTTCAGGGGCGCGGGGTTCAAATTGAAGCTCAGCAAGTGCAAGTTCGCTGAGCCGAAGGTTGAATTCCTGGGGTTCTTGGTGGACGCCCAGGGCATTCACCCCACCCCCTCCAAGGTTGAGGCAATTCACGACGCCCCCACCCCCGCCTCCAAACAGGAGCTGCAGGCATTCCTCGGCCTACTCAATTTTTACGCGCCCTTTATTCCGCATAAGGCGTCACTAGCCGAGCCGCTCCATCGATTACTCGATCGATCGGCGTCCTGGTAGTGGGGCAGCCGCGAGGCGCAAGCGTTCGCGGCCATTAAAGACACGGTAACGTCAAAGGCCGTGCTGGTTCAGTACTCTGACCGTTTGCCTTTGGCATTGGCATCCGACGCCTCTCCCTTTGGAGTAGGGGCCGTTCTGAGCCACGTCCGCCCCGACGGGTCGGAGGCCCCCATTGCCTTTTACTCCCGGACTCTGTCTCCTACGGAGCGCAACTACAGTCAGATTGACAAGGAGGCCCTGGCTGTAGTGTCCGGGATTAAAAAATTCCACGAGTACCTGTACGGCCGCCATTTCTCAGTTTTCACCGACCACAAGCCGCTCCTTGGGCTGTTGGCGGGTGACCGGCCCACCCCGCCCATTCTTTCCCCCAGGATGACCAGGTGGACGGAGTTCCTGACAGCGTACGACTACATGCTGTTCTACCGTCCGGGGAAGCAGCTGGGGCACGCAGACGCCCTCAGCCGCTGCCCCCTCCCCCGGACGGATCAGACGCCGGTGCCGGCCCTGTCCGTCCTGTCAGTGGCCGATTCCGAGTTACCCCTCACTTCATCCGACGTAGCCATGCAGACCAAGGCTGACCCCATTTTGTCCCAGGTTTCCACCTGGGTACTGCGAAGGTGGCCCCCGGGCTCGCTGCCGGACTCATATCGGCCCTTCAGGTCCCGCCAACTGGAACTGTCACTCCACAGCGGGTGCTTGTTATGGGGAGACCGGGTCATCGTCCCCCCGCCCCTCCGCCACCAGGTTCTCAGCTCCCTCCATGCCAACCACCCAGGCATAGCTCGCATGAAGGCATTGGCCAGGAGCTATGTCTGGTGGCCGCGCATGGACGACGAGGTGGCCGCCTGGGTCAGCGCTTGCCAGGTGTGCCAGGCCTCCCGCCCCGCCCCCCCCTCCGCTCCCCACAGGGACTGGGATACCCCCAGGTCACCATGGTCAAGGGTCCACATCGACTTCGCCGGCCCATTCCACGGCCAGACCTTCATGGTGGTGGTAGACGCCTACTCTCGCTGGACCGAGGTTATCCTGATGACCTTGACCACAGCCGAGAGCACCGTGTGCGCGCTCCGGCGCCTTTTCGCAACGCACGGGTTGCCGGACTCCTTGGTCTCCGACAACGGCCCGCAATTTCACTCTACCATCTTCCAGGAGTTCTTGGCCGCCCAGGGGATCCGACACGCGCCAACGGCCCCCTACCACCCGGCCGCGAACGGCCGGGCGGAAAGAGCCGTCCGCTCCGCCAAAGAGGCTCTAGGGAGGATGGATAGGGGGGATTGGCAGTCAAGGGTAGATGCTTACCTCATGGGCCAGCACTCCATGCCTTGCCAGGCGACAGGTAAAAGCCCCGCAGAGCTGCTGATGGGTCGCCGCCTGCGAACCAAATTGGACAGGCTGCACCCCCAATACAATGAGGTGCAGCCGTGCAACCTGGGGGTCCCCTCTTCCCGCCGTTTCTCCGTCGGCGACACAGTCTTTGCCAGGAACTTCGCGGGGGATCCGCGGTGGGTCCCCGCTGTCGTCAGCGAACTAACGGGCCCCTGTTCCTACAGGGTCGGACGACCGGATGGATCCGAGTGGCGGCGCCACCTGGATCAACTGAGGCGCCGCCCTCCGTCTCCAGCACCACCAACACCATCACGACCTCCAGCCTCGCCGACCATCGAGGCCCCAACCCAGCGGGACGACTGGCCCATCTCCACACCGTCCTGGCCACTCACCACCTGTACTGACTACCCCATTCTGGAGCAAGCTCCGGGTCAGCCGATACCGGGACCGTCGTTCCTGACACAACCTGCAGCACAACACTCCCCGGGGACCCACCGTCCGGGGCTGACCGATCCAGGGTCCCCGCCAAATGGACTTGAGCGCGAGGCCAAACTACCGAACACGCCCCCGGACGACTCACCCCCGTCGGCAGCGGCACCCGACGACGGTGCAGACCACAACGACGCAGCTTGTCTGCCCCCATTGGCCCCAGCGGAGTCAGTGCAGCGCTCGGGGCGGAATAGGCGCAGTCCCACCTACCTCAGCGAATACGTGTGCTAGGAAGCCGCGTGGGGGACTCGCTGGGGGGGAAGGAGTGTTGCATCCCGACGAACATTCAAAGCCCGGCAACAGCCAGCCACGTCCTGATTGGACAGGACGCGGTTGGCTGTGGCCGGAACCGCCTAACGCGCGATTGGCCGGCTGCCTACCAGCTCCCCATAAAAGGAGCGGTAGAGCAGAAGGCGCGCACTTTTGAAATAGTCACTATGGTTTGCCTGCTTTGTTCCGAATAAAAAGAGCTGTTAATCTTACCGGTCTGGACTCTCTTTCTGTGCCGAGAATTTAACATGTCCATCAATGTGAGTGACATTGAATTGGCCACACCCACCCAGTCACACAACCAATGAGCCACGCCAACCCAGCTGGTTGTTAGGGCAGAGAACCGGTTGTTAAGTTATTTGAATCTCACCACTGGGCGGGGCCAGTCAGAGGTGGTATTTATACCGGTTCTCCGATCTACTCAAAATTTCCACTACCAGTTCTCCAGAACTGATCAGAACCTACTGAATAGCCACCTCTGGCCCCTGCTAAGTCTTACCTGCTACTGCATAGTCAATTGTCTTTCAGTTGAAATGCTAACCACCTTTTCCACATTTGCATTTCTATACCTAAAAAGTAGCACCTGAAAACAAAACTGCAATTTTAGGCCTGTCCTCTACTTCAGGGGTCCCCAACCTTTACAACTTTAAGTCTGAAGGACTTCAGCTCCCAGACTTCTCCAGCCAGCTTTGCTGGCTGGAGAAGTCTGGGAGCTGAAGTCCTTCAGACTTAAAGTTGCAAAGCTAGGGGACCCCTGCTCTACTTGGGAGTGCAACGGTTCCTTTCTTTTGGAAAGGCATTGGTTAATAGCTGCAGAGACATGAGGCTTCCTTGCTGAATTTGTCTCATGTTTAAACAAAGACACAGGCTGGCAGCACGTCCCTCTTCCCAGGCCATCTTCCCAGCCTGCAGCACTTTACATTTAAATGTATTAAGTGTCACTTCATTGTACCCCAGCCTGGCTTTTCATTCTGTCAAAAGCTCTTTGGTTGTTTGCTATAGAAGCTCGGCTGACAGCTCTCTAGCACTAGAAGATGATTCAGCCTCTTTTATACAGGTAAACAAAGGAAAAGTGGCCTTTAAGAACACAAAGGGACGAAGCCATAAAATAAGCAGGTAGGATGGGAACTGCATTCATTGGCTGTCCTTGATGGAGAAACACCCTGGAGATTCGAACGCTGCCCAGAAGCAGATGATTTTTCTCAATGCAAATAAACTTTTTTCCATTGTATTTTCTATGGCACACAGAATGAAGGCAGCCCTTGACTTACGACCACAATCGAAATCCAAATTTTAGCACAGAGTATAGTATTTAATTGGTTTTTTAGTATTTATTATTGTCTCGTTTTATATTTCTATTTTAATTTCCTGTGCACCGCCCTGAGTCCCTTTGGGGAGAGGGCGCGCAATTTGGGTGTCCTCCTGGATTCCCGGCTGTCCTTGGAGGACCATGTGGCGGCCGTGGCCAGGGGGGCGTTTCATCAGGTACGCCTGATGCGCCAATTGCGCCCCTTACTGCACCGGGCTGCCCTTCGCACAGTCACTCAAGCTCTCGTGACGTCCCGTCTCGACTACTGTAATGCTCTCTACATGGGGCTTCCCTTGAGGTGCACTTGAAAGCTACAGCTAGTCCAAAACGCAGCCACGCGGGTAATTACGGGAGCCACCAGATGCTCCCATATAACACCGATCCTGCGCGAGCTGCATTGGCTTTCTGTGGCCTTTCGGGTGCGCTTCAAGGTTCTGATAACCATCTTTAAAGCGCTCCATGGCTCAGGGCCTAGTTATATGCAAGACCGCCTCCTGCCCCATACATCCCTTAGACCGATACACTCCCACAGAGAGGGCCTTCTCAGGGTGCCGTCGGCCGGACAATGCCGACTGGCGACACCCAGGGGAAGAGCCTTCTCTGTGGCGGGCCCTGCCCTTTGGAACGACCTACCCCCTGAATTACGCACCATCACCGACCTCCGCCTCTTCCGCCAATGTCTAAAGACATACTTTTTCCAACAAGCTGGCCTAGCCTAACCTCCCACGGGGACTCTTAGAAAGTTTTAAATTGGGTATTTTAATAATTCGATTTTTAGCATAGGATCGGGATAATTTAATATATATTTTAAATTATGTATTTATTTTGTACTTTTGTATATTTTTAAATTTCCTGTGCGCCGCCCTGGGTCCTCCGTGGAGAAGGGCGGGATACAAATATGAATAAAATCAAAAAATCAAAAAATCAAATAAATATATGTTGCTAAGTGAAACAATGGTTAAGTGAGGCGTTGCCTCATTTTACGAACTTTCTTGCCTGCCACTGTTAAGTAAGTCATTGCAAGTGTTTAAGTTAGTAACATGGTTGTTAACTGAATCTGGCTTCCCCATTGACTTGGCTTGTCAGAAGGTCGCAAAAGCAGATCACATGACCCCGGGAATATGAACCAGTTACCAACCGTCTGAATTTTGATCACGTGACCATGGGGATGTTGTAAGTGTGAAAAATGAATAAGTGCCTTTTTTCAGCGCTGTTGTAACTTTGAACAGTCACCAATTGAATTATTATAAGCCAAGGACAAGGCCTACCTGTAACTCTTAAGGACATGGAGGGGATGAGATTGAGTAGCCGATCTCATGCTGTGCACACTGAAAACTTAAAATGCATCCGGTTTTGGTCACCACACTATAAAAAAGATGTTGAAAAAGTGCAAAGAAGAGCAACGAGGATGATTAGGGGACTGGAGACTAAAACATAAGAACATAACTAGGTGCTAGTTATCATCTTTAAAGTGCTCCATGGCACGGGACCTAGTTATCTGCGGGATCGGATCCTGCCCCATACATCCCTGCGTCCGATTCGCTCCCACGGAGAGGGACTTCTCTGGGTGCCGTCCACCAGGCTATGCCAGCGGGCGACGCCCAGGGGAAGGGCCTTCTCTGTGGCGGGCCCAGCCCTCTGGAACGACCTTCCCCCCGAAATTAGAACAACTATGGACCTCCGCTCCTTCCGTCAAAAACTGAAAACACACTTTTTCTGCTTGGCCGGCCTAGGTTAGTCTTCCGTCTTTTAATAGGGTTTAGGGGATCTTAGTTAATTTTAAAATTGGGGATTTTAGCACAGGGATAATCGTTGTTTAATTTGTCTTTTATCTATTCTATTTATGTATATTTATTGGTATTTTTAATTTCCCTGTGCACTGCTCCGAGTCCCTTTGGGGAGAGGATGCGGTATACAAATAAAATTATTATTATTATTATTATAAGAATAGCCTTGCTGGAACAGGCTACAGCCCATCCAGTCCAGCATTCTGTCTCACACAGTGGCTCCCCATTTGCTTCAGGGTATTCCCAAGCAGATGTCTTCACCTGCTTATGATTCCCTGCAAATGGCATTGAGAAATATCCTGCCTATCTCTCCATCCCGGAGGGTGTCCTTAGGCATCCATAATAATAGCCATGGATACCCTTGTTCTCCATGAACTCGTCTAATCCTTTCTTAAAGGTGTCGAGGCTGACAGCTGTCACCACTTCTTCTGGCAGGGAGTTCCATAGACCAGTGATCTTCTGGGTGAAAAAGTACTTCCTCTTATTTGTTTGAGGTCTAGCTTCCAAAAGTTTCATGGAGTGCCCCCTAGTTCTAGTGTTGTGCGATAGGGAAAACAGTTTTCCCTTTTCTACTTTGTCCACACCGTGCCTGATTTTATAGACTTCAATCAGGTCACCTCTTAGGCGCCATTGTTCTAGAGTAAAGAGGCCCAGCCGTTGCAGCCTCCGATAGGTGTTCCAGCCCCCTAATCATTCTGGTTGCCTTCCTCTGCACCTTTTCCATTTCCATAATATCCTTCTGAAAGTATGATGACCAGAAGAATAGTTGCAGGAACTGGGCATGGCTAGAGAAAGACCAGGGGAGATATGATAGCAGTATTCCCAGAGGTGGGTTGCTGCCGGTTCAGCCTGGTTCAGTAGAACCGCTAGTGGTGGCGATGGTGGGAGACTCCGCCTGTGCATGCGCAGTAAACTGGTTAGTAATGTACCACTGAGTATTCCAATATTTGAGGTGCTGCCACAGAGAGGAGGGGGTCAAGCTATTTTCCAAAGCCCCTGAAGGCCAGACAAGGAATAATGGATAGAAACTGATCAAGGAGAGATTCAACCTAGAAACAAGGAGGAACTTTCTGACAGTGAGAACAATCAGCCAATGGAACAGAAGTTGTGAGACTTTCAAGAGGAGATTGACTGCCATTTGTCAGAAATGGTGTAGGGCAGTGGTAGTCAACCTGGTCCCTACTGCCCACTAGTGGGTGTTCCAGCTTTCATGGTGGGCGGTAGGGGTTTTGTCTGATACTGAAGCACTTTCCTTTTTAAAATTTAATTGATTTCCCTACTTTATGAATCACCATTACTGTGGAACGGGTGGGCGATTAGAAAATCTTACTACTAACAGAGATACAAAAGTGGGTGGTAGGTATAAAAAGGTTGACTACCCCTGATGCAGGGTCTTCTGCTTGAGCGGGGGTGGTGGTGGTTGGACTAGATGACCAATAAGGTTCCTTCCAACTCTGTTAATCTGTTATATAAATGACACCAGTAATGAGTTAAAGGAACTAAGAATCTAACTTGGTTGTTTTCCATGTTCCAGATTGAACTAAATATCTTTTTTTAAAGTTCCACATGGGCCAAATGATGTAGGCCTGTTTTAATCACAAGAAATAAGTATGTAGAAGTAGAAAAAGTCTTTGTGGGCTTATTTTAAAAATCCAGGGGGAAAAAGCCATGCCCAGATAAATGGAATTCAGCAATATGTCCCAGTTATGAAATCTGAAGGGTTTTAAATGCAAGCAATATTATGCATGCGTTCTCAAATTCTGCACTACCATCCCCTGAGGCCTGTAGCCGTAATGGCACTTTTCAAACTAGACAGAAAGAAAGAAAAAGTAGAAGGAACCCTTTTAGGAAAATATCTATGGAGATTCTCAGTCATCCAGGTCATGGTTGTCCCAAAGGTGCTTTTTTCAAGAGGCAATTGGGCTTTCTGGTTTTTCTTTGATGATGTTTCGCTTCTCATATCCAGGGAGCTTCTTCAGCTCTGACTGGATGATGGGGAATGGAAGAATTTGTAAGTGGAGTCAAAGAGGCCAACTATCTCAAAATTGAACAGCCTTCTCTCAACAGAGGGGGGAGGGATACAACATCATCTATCTCTAATCTGCAACACGGTCCTTTCAACGGTTCCAAGAAGGCGCCACACCCATTTGAACTACTCAGGTGACCCCGATGACACAGATAAACTTCCAGGTGACCTTAATGACTCTCTAAAAGGATGCAAATGACTAGTATAAATCCTTCCCAAAAGGGTTTTCTTGAAAAACAACAACACCCTTTGGAACCTTTTAGGAAAAGCTGCATATTATTACATTTGCAGTATGTTATTATATTTAATGAAATGTAAGAGGTGACTGGGAGAACAAGCCATTGTGTTGCCTTATATTAAAATACATATCAAAATACACTATATTGCCCAAAGTATTTGCTCACCCATCCAAATAATCAACCAGGTGTTCCAATCACTTCCATGGCCACAGGTGTATAAAATCAAGTACCAAGGCATGCAGACTGTTGTTACAAACATTTGTGAAAGAATGGGTCGCTCTCAGGAGCTCAGCGTGGAACTGTGACAGGGTGCTACCTGTGCAACAAATCCAGCCGTGAAATTTCCTCGCTCCTAAATATTCCACAGTCAACTGTCAGCTGTATTATAAGAACGTGGAAGTGTTTGGGAATGACATCAATTCAGCCACGAAGTGGAAGGCCACGTAAACTGACAGAGCGGGGTCAGTGGATGCTGAGGCGCATAGTGGGAAGAGGTCGCCAACGTTGTGCACAGTCAATCGCTACAGACCTCCAAACTTCATGTGGCCTTCAGATTAGCTCAGGAACACTGCGCAATGGACTGATGTCATATTGAACCCTATGGATTAGGAATGGGATGCCACTTACTGTAAGTTCATATGTGAGTAAAGGCAGCTGAGCGAATCCTTTAGGCAATATAGTGTATAAAATATATATATATATCAAAATAGCTGATGAGTGGTGGGACAGTGGTTAAGGCACCAGGGTAGAAACCAGGAGACTGTGAATTCTAGTCCTGTCTTGGGCACAAAACCAGCTGAACCTTGGACCAACCACGTTCTCTTAGCCCTAGGAAGGAGGCAATGGCAAACCACCCTTGGAAAACCTTGCTAAGAAAACTGCAGGGATTAGGCCAAGCAGTCTGAGAGAATCAGGCATTATGAAACAGAAGCAAATAAAAGATTACTAATAATAAATTCAGAATAATTAATAGTGGTATAAAATGGCCAAAAAAATTCATTTTCCCTTCCTGTGTCTCCTTTGATTCACTAGGACAGTAATAACTAACCTTTTTGTTGTTGCATACCGAAAGTGACCATGCGCCCGCACCCATTATGCAATGCATGTATGACCTGTGCATGCATGTATGACCATGTGCATGTTCCCCCCTGCGCTCCCCCACCCCCTGTGCATGTGCCCCCCACCCATTTTTGGCTTCCAGGTTGGTGCAGGAGGCTTTTGTTTTGGGTCTGGAAGGCCTCCTGCACCAACCTGGAAGCCAAAATGGAGCGCAATGGCGCTGTGCGAGGTCCCAAAATGCAATATGAGCATCCCCCATGCATGTCTCCCCCATGCCCATGCGCATCCCCCGCATGCGCCCCACCACCCCATGCATGCATGGCAGAGACCCGAAGACCAGCTAGAGGTGCACGCATGCGCAGTGGAGATGGGGTGGGGCAACAGCTGGTGTGCCTGCAGAGGGCTCTGCGTGTCACCAGTGGCACATGCACCATAGATTTGCCATTGCAGCACTAAGAAATTTGGCTTAGAGAGAGCTACATCCCAAAGACCACTGATGACCTATCCTAATGATTTAAGTTTGAAACTTCAATTGGCTTTGCGCAACACACTAAGCCTAAAATGTGGCATGCTGATCTGCTATGGTTTCCCAAAAAGTGATTATGTTTCAGCATATTGTGTGAACTTAACCAATATTGGATTAATCATTTTATTAGAGGATCAAATCTGGGTTGGTCATGCTTTTGGACACGTGCTGGAGCCCTTCCTCAGGAAACCTCTCTTTAGCAGAGCTTGTCCTGCTCAGAGCTATTCTGTGTGTGATATTTATATGGTGCCTGTTGTGTGTGGCTTTTTAGATGTTGATGGCTGGATAGTAAGTTGTTGCTTGTTGTTTCCTTTTGCTGCCAAGCTCTCACCTTCTAATTTGATGAACTGACAGTCCTGTTGACTGACAAGGGGCCCGTTTCCCAGGTTTTAATCACTTCCCTGGCTGTTTTTGTGCCTGCTTGTTCAACAATCTTTGTAGCTGCAATCAATCTCTTACTAGCGCCATATTACTAGACCCCATGGTTTAGTGAACCCAGCCACCCTATGCGACTTATTTGCTTTTCCCATTTTTCTATTTTATAGAATTGTCAGCTCAGAAATACTTTATTAACAGGACAGACCTGACAGACATTGTGTTTTTGTTAACAAATAGCTCTCGTGACTTCATTGTCTAATCTCTATCCATTACAATCTTTTAGGGGAACAAATTGGACAGTTTGTCTACATCTACACCTCTTTAGACCTGTTTCATAGGAAAAGAGGAGGAAAAAGGAGAAGAATTTGGGAATCTAGTCAAAATCTTTTGTTTCCAGTTCCTTCACAACTGGTATATTATTATCTCGCTCTAACAGAATTCTCTTTACTTTTTAGTTAAGAACTGTAAAGGTAAAGATAAAGATTCCCCTCACACATATATGCTAGTTGCTCCTGACTCTAGGAGGCGGTGCTCATCTGTATTTCAAAGCTGAAGAGCCAACGCTGCCCGAAGACATCTCCGTGGTCATGTGGCCGGCATAATTAAACACTGTTACCTCTCTACCAAGGTGGTCCCTATTTTTCTACTTACATTTTTACATGTTTTCAAACTGCAAGGTTGGGAGAAGTTGAGACAAGTAATGGGAGCTCACTCTGTTACGTGGCACTAGGGATTCAAACCGCCGCACTGCCAACCTTTCTGATTGCTAAGCTCAGTGTCTTAGCCACTGACCCTTGTAGTGACAGATAATTTGGAGAACATCTATAGCCCACTATTTCTCAACTTTGGCAACTTGAAGACATCTGGGCTTCAACTCCAAGAATTCCCTAGCAAAGGAGTTCTGAAAATTGATGTCCACACATCTTCAAGCTGCCAAGGTTGAGAAACTGGGCTAGCTGCCCCTTGGATTGTTTATGGTTGTCCTTTTCTAAGATAAAATATTTCTAAACTGTAGTCTTTCCCAGTTCTAAAATAGGCTGTTTTGAAAGTTTTAAATGGTGCTTTGGGCCAAAAGACAACTCAGAAAATAACATATAGATAATATGCAATATGCGACCTAGTAGGTGACTCGGTTTGCTTTTGAACTGAATCTTATTCTGTGCTGCGTTACATCGTGGCTCTGCATATTTTACCACATTTTAAGGCTGGTATTTGCCAACCTTTCACTGGCATTATCTCTCCAGCTGTGCCACATCTTTAATATCACATAGTAATCTGGATGGCACTTTCTATACGACATCTAATTTTTGTACAGCGCTGGCTGATTTTAAATATATTACTATTAAAGTAATACTATTATCAATGTCATTAGGCTTTTTTTTTCTTTTTTGGCAAAGCATCTCTTTTTCCTCTCTCCAACAGGCCCTTGCTGAGGCTTGGAATAGAAGCATTTATCTCAATTTGACCTGCTTGGGTTACTGATGTCACACAATTCAATTACAAGATGGATGGAGATAGGCCAGGAAGAAGGCACAATGGTGCTAAGTGATTAGGTATGCTGTGTGTGTGTGTGTGTGTGTGGAGGGGGTATATGACCAGACCTGCAAAAGCGTCTTCTCCCAAGTGTTTGAGAGAGAGAGAGAGAGAGAGAGAGAGAGAGAGAGAGAGAGAGAGAGAGAGAGAGAGAGAGAGAGAGAGAGAGAGAGAGAGAGAGAAGGCAGTCTATGGAAAATTGGACTATCTCTCTCTCAATTTCCAAATAATAAAGTCCATCACTTTCCTAGGTATCCTGTTGCTTCACCCAAAACAAACATAGCCTTCAACAATCCCAAAGCTGCTCACCGCTGATATCATAGCAGCAATGCTGCTTGGCCCTTGACAGCAAAAGTCATCCACCTGCTGTGTCTTTGCAGAGCCTGCACAGAACCGAGCACAGCATCACTGCTTTCCAATGGCTGCCAGTAGGGATGGGATCCTTTCCCCTCCAGGGTAAAACGAAGAAAACCAAAAGGAGATACTTGTTCCAGTGAAAGGTGACAATCCTTATAGTCTGACCTAGGCTTCCTGATACAGTAAAAAGCACACACTTAGTTCCAACAGCTCTCTTTTTATTTCAAAGCCTGTGAATTATGTTCATTCACAGCCCGTAATGAGTCCCAAATAGTTGGAAAGAGTCCTACAGTAGGCTGCCAAAGTCCTTCGGGATACGGCTGATAAGCACCCACTTTTATATCCCTTGAAATGCTGCCCAAGACTTAACTGGCAATTAGCTTGGCAAGGCCACGTGGAGCAAAGAGTCAAAACGGAGCTTCAGAAGGTAAACTGATCAGCATGAACCAAGTTGCTTCCTGCAAAAGCTCACGTGCCTTTGCTCCTCCTTTATCTCCTATGGGAGGGGCCAATCACCTCCAAGCCTTACTGCTGAGTCTTCCCTTCTGTCTTAACTGTTCTTGCCTTATGGCTGTTCTGCGCATGCGTGCACTGGGAACAGGGGGAGTCTACCTTTCCAGTCTACCTTTCCAAGATCCTCCATCTACTTTTCTAAGAGAACTGGGAAACCTTTTTTGAAAGTTGCACATAGAACAAGTCAGGGGATGGCCACAGAACATAATGGCTGACTTATTATTATAACCCCATTGTCACTAACTCCTACTTTGCAGTGAGGAACAGTGGCTTAGTTGGGGTACCATAACTGCAGACTCCTCAGCTTGCCCCCAGAAGTTGTGAGTGCTCCAACACTGCAAGTCTTTAAGAGGATGTTGGATAGCCATTTGTCTGAAACGGTATAAGCTTCTTGCCTAGGCAGGGAGTTGGACTAGATGACCTACAAGGTCCCTTCCAACTCCGCTATTGTATATTGTATAAGGATAAGTCTGAATGCATGACACAATTTCTTCTCTATATTTTCCTAATTCTAGAGTCAGCCTAGAGCAGGGTTGTCAAATTTCCAGCCCTCAGGCCAGATGCATCAGATGCTGGCCATGCCAACACCCAATTTAGTGGGGGGGGGGGGGGAAGTCCCAATACGTCACATGATGCCACTGTGATGACATGAGCTTGACGCCCCTGGCCTAGAGTCTTCATACAGCTTGTCAATTATAGAGTTGAATACTACACAACGTTCTCCCTTTTGGTACTCAGAACATGAGTTTCAGCTATGGTTAGACCAGGGGTCTGCAAAGTTGGCTCTTTTGAGACTGGTGGACTTCAACTCCCAGAATTCCCCAGCCAGCTGGCTGGGGAATTCTGGGAGTTGAAGTCCACCAGTCTCAAAAGAGCCAACTTTGCAGACCCCTGGGTTAGACTCATGCTGGGAAGCAACTACTGGACAGTATTGGAAAGAGTCTGTCTCTCTGCTTTAAACACTGAAAATTACTAGGATGGCCGTTGGACTGACAATATCTCCAAAATATGGGACTGAATAATAACTCAAAGAGGACAAAGATATTGTGGGAAGCTACTCAGGTTTGGGATTCAGCCAGTTTGGACCAGTTCGGTTGAATTGGTAGCTCCGACGATCAGTTCATGTTCTGACGATCAGTTCACTCCGATGATCAGGTTGGCCCACCTGCCCGCCCCTGCGCTTTACTTACCTATATCCTCTCAGCTGATTCACGTGGCAGAGCGGATAACCCCGCGTCAGCTGTGTTACTCTCTATAAGTAACATGGAAGGTAAGTTTTGTTAAAACTGCTAATGCGTACTTAGCGTACGTATGCATGAAGTGCGTGCGTGCATGAAGCACACAATCACCAAACTGATTGTTAAATCAGAAGGATCCCACCACTGAAGCTACCCCGTCCTAGAAGAACGAAATATTTTGAGAAATATTTAAAAAGGCAGGATAAAATATTTCTCCTAAAAGAGAAATAAAAAATCTTAAGGGAGACAGAAACTCAGAGCCCCACCTCCCTCCCCCAACAGATATTTTGTGCCCATTAAAGACTGGGCCAGCAAAAGACCTTCAACTCCAGGATGAAGGGATTAAGACATGACCCTCCAGGACATAATAGGATTAATCCGTCTAGCAGCAGAGCTCATTACATTGCACAATCTCCTAAAGTCATTGCATCAGCCAAACTTCAACCAAGCTTGGCTCAGACAAACTCCTAGAATGTGTACATGGTACCATGGGAGTCTGACAACAGCCAATAGAATACGTTCTTGCACAGGAACAGGGAGCTCAAGTTCAAAGCCCAAGAGAAGGTGTAAAATACCTCTCACTGCCAACTCCATGTGTTCAGCTGCACCAGAGAACCATGTGTTTGGTGATTCTGCTTCACCATTAAACCATCTTTCCAATCAGCCTCCATGTTTCCAGTGTTTTTCTCCGGCTTGGAACTGAACCAGATGGATATTTGTTCCAATAACATGTTCTTTCTTATTTACCTTTCCTATCCCAAAGGGCTTAAATTAGAGAAAGGTAGACTAAGGAACATTTCTTGATGATAGAAGCAGTTTGGGAATTTAGCCAGAGGAAGCAACATCTGAATATTTTCAAACAGAGGCCAAAGAGCCCGAATGCTTTACCACTGAGCTTCACAGATGGGACAGGAAGCTCATTTGCAGAGTTGCAACAACAACAGGCTATCCATGCGTGTGGGTGGGTGTCAAAACCAGCAAGATAGTGTACATACACTGCATGCAACCGAAGCCCTTCCCCCTTTCATATGTGCGCACATGCTTACACTTTTGACTCTCCATAGCTCTTCAGCATTTTATGGAACCCCAATTAGCATTTATCCTGGGTCAAATTGCTGAAGTCTTGTTCAAGGGGTTGGCATAATTTTCCTGGAATCACCAGATTTTAACCAACATGTGAATGATCTTCTAAGATTTTTGGGTAAGAGTTTGGCAACTGAGTAGCCTGCGTCCACTTAGGTTTTCACATAAAATAATCCAGTAGTGCTGTGACCTGAAAAATGTTCCCAATTTCTAATCTGTAAGCATTCTCCAACTCCGTAGCTCTACATTTCTTTGAAAGTATAATGCTTTCCTTGAACCTTAGGTTTTTTGTTGCTGATCCTTAGATTCTCACTTGCAATCCATCCTTATCTCTTAGACGAATGTTATGTAATTAGCAGCTACCAACAGATGCCAGAAGAGCAAGTGACAGTTCCTTTAGAGCTCTATGAAGGATGGCTTAATGATAGTCCGTTAATGGTCAGATCACTTGTCAAAGGAACGATACAGATATACCTTGTCAAATAAAGGGATGAGTAAAGTCTGAGGAAGTTCAAGGTTTTCTTTGTCTCCTACGCCACTTGTTCAGTCTTTGCTTTTACCTTGGAATCTTTCACGGGAATGTTAAGCAGGCTACATAAAATTTTGGGAGGCTACGTCGAATTGTTTGCAATATATCATAGAGGAGAAAATAGGCTGAATGAGAGGAAAGCAATAAGGAATTGTGAAGGTGAGTGAAACAGCCACCTTAAGAGAAGTTGGTAGAATGGCCCTCAATGTCTTCTGTTATGCTGCACTGTTCTTAAATCAAGATAAATCATTCCCATTTTGTTCTGCTTGTTGTATTATACTGCATTGTGGGGTTTCGCAATTTTAGAAAGATGTGTTGCAAAACACTGGGCTTTGCCAAGATTAGATCCTTTGTGCTTGCCTTGAAATTCTTGATTACCAGAGTTATGCTACTTGAAAAGCTCTCTTTGATATGATACCATGGGGAGATGGTATGGCTCAGAGGATGGAACATATGCATTTCATATCAAAGTAAAATAAGAGTCCTAAATTCAGTCACCAGGGAGCGAAACTGAGAAATAGTCCTCTCTACTTCAGCAGGATTACCAGATTTAGCTTGCAAAAAATGCAGATGATTACTTTATTGTTGTTAGTTGCGAAGTCATGTTGTGACCCATCGCGACCCCATGGACAACATTCCTCCAGGCCTTCCTATCCTCTACCATTCTCTGGAGTCCATTTAAGCTCACACCGACTGCTTCGGTGACTCCATCCAGCCACCTCATTCTCTGTTGTCCCATTCTTCTTTTGCCCTCAATCGTTCCCAGCATCAGGCTCTTCCCCAGTGAGTCCTTCCTTCTCATTAGGTGGCCAAAGTATTTGAGTTTCATCTTCAGCATCTGGCCTTCTAAAGAGCAGACAGGGTTGATCTCCTCTAGAACTGACCAGATGATTACTAGAGGATGATAAAAAGAGCTTGGGATATTAGTTTGCTGCCATCTATGGATTTTGCAGTGTGGAGGTATGATAATCCTGGCTCAAGATCTTGAACAGCAGACAGCAGAAAATATTTGTAGCTGAGGGCTGTTGGAGAGCTCCTCCCAACTGAACAATCAAAGTCAATTTTATTCAACAGCCTTCCCAACCTGATGTCCTCTGTACAGATCTCTGTGCAGAGATCTCTATTCAAATTTTCAAAGTTTCTGGCTATGTGCAGGGGGGGGACAGAAAGGTAAAGATTTCCCCATTTTGAACTACTTGAGGCTAAAGGGAGGAGTTTCTGGCTGTGTGCAGGGGGGGACAGAAAGGTAAAGATTTCCCCATTTTGAACTACTTGAGGCTAAAGGGAGGAGTTTCTGGCTGTGTGCAGGGGGGGACAGAAAGGTAAAGATTTCCCCATTTTGAACTACTTGAGGCTAAAGGGAGGAGTTTCTGGCTGTGTGCAGGGGGGGACAGAAAGGTAAAGATTTCCCCATTTTGAACTACTTGAGGCTAAAGGGAGGAGTTCTGGCTGTGTGCAGGGGGGGACAGAAAGGTAAAGATTTCCCCATTTTGAACTACTTGAGGCTAAAGGGAGGAGTTCTGGCTGTGTGCAGGGGGGGACAGAAAGGTAAAGACTTCCCCATTTTGAACTACTTGAGGCTAAAGGGAGGAGTTCTGGCTGTGTGCAGGGGGGGACAGAAAGGTAAAGATTTCCCCATTTTGAACTACTTGAGGCTAAAGGGAGGAGTTTCTGGCTGTGTGCAGGGGGGGACAGAAAGGTAAAGACTTCCCCATTTTGAACTACTTGAGGCTAAAGGGAGGAGTTTCTGGCTGTGTGGAGGGGGGAAAGAGAAAGGTAAAAGAAATAATACATTCTAGATTTGTGCGCTTAAGACTGTGATTGTATTTTATTTCAAAATGACTGGCTTAGTTCAATGTAATAACTGTTTTGCACCTGTCTTCCGCAGTACTCTTTTCAAATTTGGATACTGTCCCCCTTGCAGACAAATTAATAGATTACATAGACACATAACATATCTTGAATCTGTAATTTGTGCTCTCCAGGCAGAAATTAAGTGTCCAATTCGGCCACTCCACCCTGTGGAGATGCCACACTACCAGCCTCCTCTACCGCAAAGATCCCACAGAAGAAGAGCAGCCTGGACAACTGTGGGATCTGGCAGGGTGAGAGCTGTGACCCATAAACACAAAACGTTTGCTGTGTCCCAGCATAACAGATATAGCGCCCTTGCTGATCTTAATGGGGACACTAAAGTGACAGGTCAAGGTAATAATGACGACTCAAATAAGCAGCGGATTGTGGTCCAAAGTGAAGAACCTACTTCAGAAAGGCAAAAGTGTGAACCAGGGATCATGCATCAGTCACACAACAAGAGCAAGGTACCCAAAAAGAGAAGTCACCTCCTGATTGGTGACTCAGTCGTAAGAGATGTAAACTTAGGTAAGGATATGGAGGTTTTGAAAGATGTCAGATGTTTACCGGGTGCTACAGCCAGCAGAGACAAGAGGCGTATTCTTAAGATAGTCAAGAATGCAAGTAAGGACTGTAAAGTTGATGCTATTATACATCTTGGCACAAATGATCTGTCCCATAAAGATGTAGCTTCTGTGCAGAATGATTTCCAGAGTTTGGGGTACGAACTTAGTAGTACAGGTTGTAGGCTTATCTTCTCAGAGGTTATACCAGTATACAAGGAACAAAAAGGAAAGGGCCAGCGCATAGCAGAGTTTAATGTGTGGCTAAAGGAGTGGTGTAAAAAGGAAGGCTTTGGTCTTATTAGTCATGATGCCTGCAGCTGGTCCAATGATAAACTGTACAAAAGAGATGGTTTGCACCCATCCAAGAAAGGGACTGAGTTACTTGGCACTAAATTCACAGATTTCCTGGCTAAACATTTAAACTGAATAGTGGGGACAGAGAATCAATAGATAAAGAATATTTCTGTCCCCAGCAAACTAAAATTCATAGGGTTATCAGTGCGTGTAACATAGATAATTGTGCAGGTAATATTATCAACACTGCTGTCAAGCAAAACCAAACAACTAACAGTGGGTGCCATACCATGTACATGAAGCATACAAGTGGCAAAGAAATAGGGGCAAAGAGAACCATAGTCAGGCATAACACAGGTTTCGTAGACAGAAAACACAGGGTCAATCAAAATGGACTCAAATGTCTATACACCAATGCACAGAGTATGAGGAATAAACAGGGTGAATTAGAAATTCAAGTAAATGAGGGCAGATACGATATTGTTGCCATTACAGAAACTTGGTGGGATGAAACCCACAAATGGAACATACAGCTAGAAGGATTTAAATTATTTAAAAGAAATAGACCAAATAAAAGAGGAGGTGGAGTTGCACTATATATAAGAAATAATTACATCTCTACAGAAATAGAGCACAACAATGATAAGAACTATCTTGAATGTATTTGGGTCAATATTAAAGGTTGGGGGGGGGAATGATATTGTCATAGGTCTATACTACAGGCCACCCAACCAAGCAGAGGAAGTGGATGTACTTTTTGCTAACCAGCTAACTAAGGTATGTAGGAAGCACACTGCAATAGTAATGGGAGATTTTAACTACCCTGACATCAATTGGGAAACAAACTCTGCACCAAGTGGAAGATCCAACAGGTTCCTAACAAACCTAGCAGACAACTTTGTTTCCCAAAAGGTAGAGAAGGGAACAAGGGGATCAGCAATATTGGACTTAATTCTCACTAACAGAGAGGAAATGATAGAAGGTGTAGAAGCTACAGGAACTTTGGGGGCAAGCGATCATGAAATACTGGAATTCAACATTATGCAAACAAAAGTAGTTGAACAAAGTCAAACTAGAGTCTTAGACTTCAAGAGAGCTAATTTCAATAAACTCAGAGAGAGCTTGGGAAGGATTCCATGGATGAGAATCCTCAAGGGGAAAACAACTCAAGAAGCTTGGGAAATTTTGAAAAATGAGATTATAAAAGCCCAGACCAGCGCAATACCAATGAAGAAGAAAAATAACAGTTCCCAAAAGAAACCAGCATGGCTGCATAAAGAACTCTCTGACAAATTGAAAGACAAAAAGGATAAATATAAAAAGTGGAAAAAGGGGGACATAACCAAGGCAAAATATCAGCAAATAGCCCGAGCCTGTAAAGACGAAGTGAGGAAAGCTAAGGCTCACAATGAAGAAAGGCTTGCCAAAAAAGTAAAAAATAACAAAAAAAGCTTCTTCCAACATGTTAAAAATAAGAAAAAAGTTAAGGAAACAATTGGTCCACTGCTGGGAGAAAATGGCAAGAAGATGATAAGCAACAGGGAGAAAGCAGAACTATTTAACTCTTTTTTTGCATCTGTCTTTACACAAAGGGATAAAACAGTCCAATCAATCAAAAACAGCACCACAAATATCAGATTAGGAACACAAGTTGAAATAGGGAAGAAAATGGTAAGTGAGCACCTGTCTGCCCTGGACGAGTTCAAATCACCAGGACCGGATGGATTACACCCCAGGGTTCTGAAGGAACTGGCAGACGAGATCTCAGAACCACTGAACTATATCTTTCAGAGATCCTGGAGCACCGGGGAACTGCCAGAAGACTGGAAAAGAGCAGATGTGGTTCCCATCTTCAAAAAAGAAAAAAAAACAGATCCAGGAAACTATAGACCCATCAGCCTGACCTCAATACCAGGAAAGATTCTGGAAAAGATAATTAAACAACAAATAAGTGAACACCTAGAAGCAAACAAAGTAATAGCCAAAAGCCAACATGGGTTTGTCAAAAACAGATCATGCCAGACGAATCTAATTGCATTCTTTGACAAAGTAACAAAATCAGTGGACCAGAGGAATGCTGTTGATATAATTTACCTGGACTTCAGTAAGGCATTTGATAAAGTAGACCATAACCTACTATTAGATAAAGTAGAAAATTGTGGGTTAGACAGCAGCACCACCAAATGGATTCGCAACTGGCTAACCAACCGCACTCAACGTGTAGTCCTCAATGGAACTGCATCTACATGGAAGGAAGTATGCAGTGGAGTCCCCCAAGGCTCTGTTTTAGGCCCAGTACTCTTTAACATCTTCATCAACGATTTGGATGAGGGGATAAATGGGGAACTCATCAAATTCGCAGACGACACCAAGCTGGCAGGAATAGCCAACACTCCAGAAGATAGGCTTAAGATACAGAAGGATCTAGACAAACTTGAACATTGGGCACTGTCTAATAAAATGAAATTCAATTGTGAAAAAAGTAAGGTCCTACATATAGGCAAGAAAAACCAAATGCACAAGTACAGTATAGGTGGTACCTTGCTCGATAGTAGCAACTGTGAGAGGGATCTCGGAATCCTAGTGGACAACCATCTAAATATGAGCCAGCTGTGTGCAGCAGCTGCCAAAAAAGCCAACACAGTTCTAGGCTGCATCAACAGAGGGATAGAATCTAGATCGCGTGAAGTGTTAATGCCACTGTATAGTGCCTTGGTAAGGCCACACTTGGAATACTGCATACAGTTTTGGTCGCCACGATGTAGAAAAGACGTGGAGACTCTGGAAAGAGTGCAGAGAAGAGCAACCAAGATGATTAGAGGACTGGAGACTAAGACATATGAAGAACGGCTGCAGGAGCTGGGTATGTCTAGTTTGATGAAGAGAAGGACCAGGGGAGACATGATAGCAGTGTTCCGATATCTCAGAGGGTGCCACAAAGAAGAGGGAGTCAAACTTTTCTCCAAGGCACCTGGGGGCAGGACAAGGAGCAATGGGTGGAAACTAACCAAGGAGAGAAGCAACTTAGAACTAAGGAGAAATTTCCTAACAGTAAGAACAATTAACCTCTGGAACAGCTTGCCTCCAGCAGTTGTGAATGCCCCAACCCTGGAAGTCTTTAAAAAGATGTTAGACAGCCATTTGTCTGAAATGGTATAAGGTTCCTGCCCATGCAGGGGGTTGGACTAGAAGACCTACAAGGTCCCTTCCAACTCTGCTATTGTATTATTGTAAATGCTGATTTGGTGGGTGAATGAGCACGTGAAGCTCTTCTCAAGAACACCACAAAGCTACAGCATCTTGATCCGGCCTTGTGTGGCAACTGCACAGTTCCACAAAAAACGTGTTTGATTTAAGGTGCTAATAGAAATGCCATCTGTGTTCCATTTGGTTTAATAATCATGTGTTAAAACATTCCTTAATCACTTAGAAATTACACACATAGGTTTTCATCTTATTTGTTCCGAAACCTCGATCAATTTGCTTGTCCTTATTAGCACCTTCTCCAGTTCTCCAACTCCATGTGAAAGCACAGAAACAAGATACAAGATACAGTGTGATCACACCAAAGATTTGTCTAAGTCACTTTTAAATTGTACCAATAGGTTTAGAATAAAAACAAAAGAAAATATTTTTGATAAACTACCTTTCACTTTAGATGTTAGCTCCCTTGAGCGCTGACTATGTATAACACATACATAAATATGAACATGAATGCTGCTTTTTCAACGTGCTCTATACCAGGGGTCCCCAACCTTTGCAACTTTAAGTCTGAAGGACTTCAGCTCCCAGAATTCAGCTCCCAGAATTCTCCTGGCTGGAGAATTCTGGGAGCTGAAGTCCTTCAGGCCTAAAGTTGCAAAGGTTGGGGACCCCTGCTCTATACAGCTCGGTCTATGCCCTCCATGTTCTCTACCTTTACTTTATTCTAAATTTTGAGCCAGCTCCTTTTGAACTGGATCAGAATTGGAGTTTTCTAGTCTGCAGCAGAGGTGGGTTGCTGCTGGTTCAGCCCGGTTCAGCCGAACTCGCAGTGGCCCAGAGCAGCTGAGAGTGAACTGGTACGGTGGCTCTTTTGGCCCACCTGCCTGTGCTCTGTACGTGTTTTTATGGCAAAAGGCAAATGTGCCATGTTAGGAGTGGACTCCTATAGTTGGGTAGACAATATATAGTCATTGTAACTTTAAGGCTGGTGGAATGTTAGAGTGCAATTAGTGTCTAGTATACTAATTGTGTGTACATTAGCAACTTTCTTCTAGCTGCATATTCTGCTGCACACCCTCTGCTGTCTCCCAATGGAGATATCACCTAACATGCTGCTTGCGTGAGCCCTGACAATCAGCTGGTTATCGCAGGGGCGGTGGATTCTGCACATGTGCGCAGCGTGAGTCAGGTGCCTGCGCAAATGGAACGCACGCACAATCAGCAAATCAGTAGTGATGGTAGGTGGAACCCACCACTGGTCTGCAGGTATGTTTGAATCAGTGGTGGGTTTCAAATTTTTTAGAACCTACTCTGTAGGTGTGGCCTATTTTGTGGGCATGGCTTGGCAGTCATGTGACAGGGTGGGAGTGGCCACCTTTTAAAATGTGGTGAAACTCATTTAACAACGCTCTTGCTTAGCAACCAAAATTTTGGATTCAATTGTGATGATAATTTCTTTCTTTCTTTCTTTCTTTCTTTCTTTCTTTCTTTCTTTCTTTCTTTCTTTCTTTCTTTCTTTCTTTCTTTCTTTCTTTCTTTCTTTCTTTCTTTCTTTCTTTCTTTCCTCCCTCCCTTCCTTCCTTCCTTCCCTCCTTTCCTTTCCTTCCCTTCCCGTTGGGTCACTGGCAGCGGCGGGCCAGATTTACTTCCAGGTGGAACCCCCTCTCACCGGTTCTCTAAATTTCACCAACCGGCTCTCGCGAGTAGGTGCGAGCCTGCAGAAACCCACCACTGGTTTGAATGTACCTGAATCTGCCTCCAATGTGTGAATCGGCCAAAATATGCACTCAGCAACCCATCTCCATTTTATTGTTAGCTCTGTTCCTCATTTGTTCCTAATAAGCAAACATTAAGGTTAAAAATCTCGTTGAAGAGTAATGAAAAGCTCTGGCTAGTAAAATATTCTGGGGGATGAAAGCATAAGAAAACAGCAGGGAAGAAGGATGGGTAGCATTGAAGAAACGTCTAGTCTTTGTGTTTTTGCTGCCAATTTTTCATTCCTTTCAATCTTTTCAGTCACTTAGTCCATTTGATCCTACGGTGGATGTCAATACTTTCTTGGCTTGATTGATCATAAAAAGCTAATTAAGTTCAGAGTCAACCAAGAAATAAAAAGAACTTCAGGGGAGAAGCTAGTTTGGATCAATGTCAGCCAAAGAGATGTTTGGGGAGCCACAAAAAGGGAGTTTGGGACTCACATGGCATCACAGGTCAGTCCGCCCTTAGGTTGCTCATCCTTAGTTTGAAGTAATGTCTCTCAACTGGAACCGTTTTTATATCTTGCACTCCAGAGCTCATCACTCCAGGGCACAAACTCTTGTGTAGCTGTTTTGTCTGTCTGTTCTCTGTTGTTTCTGTTCCGAAGGAGAAAGCTAACCCAAAAATTAGCTTGTCCTAACAACAGAAAGCAGCGACCTGATCTCTAAAAGCACAAAGTTTAAGAACTGTTTGTGATATAATAAAAGTGAAACCTCAAGGAACATTGGAACAGGGAAATAGGTCCCTTGGAAACTGCCAGATCCTTGCTGAATAAACAGAATTAATGCTAATAATAAAAAGGGGAATTCAGGTTACTAGGGAGAGGGATTTTAGTTGCTAAGAGATGTTGATTACTATATTAACTTTTGTCTTGCTTCCTTGTATTCTCCCCTTGTTTGTTTGATTGTAGGTCCTCAAGTCATCTAGTGGCCACATAGATTTTCTCCATGACAATCTACCCTTAACCTGTTCTTTTGGATCTCCTAAGGCTGCAGTCATCCCCACTGCAACTGAGTCCATCCACCTTCTGCAGATTGTCTCTCCCCTTCCACCTTTGCAGCATCAGAGCCTTTTCCAGAGTGCTGGGCAAGCGTGAGATTGAAATTTTTTTAGCAACCAGTTTTCTGCCCTGTTGTTGGGTGGACGTGGCCACGAGACTGTGGCCTAGTCATATTCCTGTACATTGGGGTGCAAAATAACATCCAAAATTAAATCAGAGTCCAAGGCAAAGTATTGCTCAAAGTTCCAATTTATTAAGAGAGCCATGTTGGCACATCTGGGAAAACCTGAATCTGAAAGCTTCCCGGTTTTCCCCACCCAACTGAAAGTTCAAGATCTTGCCCCCCACACCCACAAGTCCATCACATGGTCCAATCTTCCACTGCCGTGCTGGTAGTTCCACCCATCCAGTTCTGGTCAGGTGCTGAGACAAAGGATGACCTTGGATTCTAGAAAGGAATTTTATTTTGACAACTATTTTATTTGACAACTATTCTCCAAAGCACCTGAGGGCAGAACAAGAAGCAATGGGTGGAAACTAATCAAGGAGAGAAGCAACTTAGAACTGAGGAGAAATTTCCTGACAGTTAGGACAATTAATCAGTGGGACAGCTTGTCTCCAGAAGTTGTGAATGCCCCAACACTGGAAGTCTTCAAGAAGATGTTGGGTAGCCATTTGTCTGAAATGGTATAGGGCTTCCTGCCTAGGCAGGGAGTTGGATTAGATGACCTCCAAGGTCCCTTCCAACTCTGCTATTGTATTGTATTGTATAACATCACATTCTACTCCTTACTATTCCCCACTAATGGAACAGCATAGTTAGTAGATTAGAATATTGGTGTGGCAGACCAAAGATCCAAAAAGGAACCGGCTGCAGGCCTGACACTGTACCATAGTTGGGGGAGGGGCATTTTCACCCTCCCCACGCTCCAGAGGTTTTCCTTGAGCCTGCGGGAGGGTGAAAATGGCTTCCCCTAGGCTCCGGAGGCCTTGTGGAGCCTCCTGGGAAGGGCTGGGCAGGATGGGTGGGGTCAGCCAGTCCTTGCAACTACCGGTTTGGCGAACCAGATTAAAATTAACATCTGGTTTGCCTGGACCAATCTGAACCGGTTGAATCCCACCTCTGGGTCTTTATATAATATGTCCAAAGTAGGACCATTTGAGTCTGGAAGGAGTTTGCCGCTTTGACTTATTTGTAAAAAAATAATAAAAGGGGAATTTAAAAAACAGGTGAGCATCTTCACATTTAGAAAGACTGGCCTTGCCTCTGGAATCCAGGGGATACAATAGTGTTCTGTTCCGACCCTCTGAATATACCAGAACACAGGCTTGCCTGTTTGCCACTGTTTAAACAACAAGATAATGAGTCCTTTGGCTGAGTGCCAAGACCACTCACAAGTCACGAGCTTAGCTCTGCAGCCACCTTTCACAAAGATATTCAAAACTCCTTCACAGAACAGGCACAGCTGGAAGTCACAGACGGACCTTCTTTGCTCCTAATTGAGTGGTTGTTTCCTGCAAATGTCCCCTCCTATTGCCTCACCTATAAGCTCTCTTGGAAGGGGCCAATCAACAACCACCTGGTGCTTAATCATTGTCCGTGAACCTGCCTATGGAATTGCTGCCTCTGCCTTTCAGCTCTGCTCACTCTTGCATCATGGACAAATTGCCTTTGATCCTCCCCACTGCTCCATGACCCAGGCGCCTCCTGGTGGCCAACCAGCCTCTCTGGTTTCTGCTCTGACTCTGAACACCCCCCAGAGTCTTCCTCTGCTTCCAGGGCAGACTCATATGGTTCCTCGCTATCAGAATCCATCAGCAGCTCATCCGGTCGCTGCTGGGCCACAACACAATAGCATGTAAATTGAGTAAATGAAGGAATGAATAAATGCCGTCAAGTCTCCCTGCCCACCTTTTTGATCTGAGTGAGTTTTCCAGGTTGCTCCAAAACAATTAAGGTTAGAAATGGCTACTCTGAGGAAAGCTGCACATTTAAAGATGTCTCTTCTCTCTCCCTCATCCTTCAGTTTCCTCCATGCTGATCAGCTCTCTACAACATGCCTCTCCAGGGAATGGCCCTTGGAGGAAGCAGGAATCCGTGTCAGAATGAACTGTGTAATTAAAGCCTGCCATAATAATGTAATACTAGAGCAAGTTGTGGAAGCACAATTAGAGCTATAATTCACTGACTCAACTAATTCGCTGGTAGTGAAAAACTCCCTTCATTTGTTGGGAGAGGGACGGCAGAAGAGAGATGGCAAGGAAGCAGAAATGGAGAGAATGGACTGTTGATTTCGGTTTTACATGTCATCCCCAATTTAGGGCCATAGTTGACCCTTGAAACTTAAGGTTAAGGTAAAAGGTCTTCCCCTGTCCAGTTTTTTCCAACTCTAGGGAGTGGTGCTCACCTCTGTTTCTTAGCTGAGGAAGCCAGTGTTGCCTGAAGATATTTCTGTGGTCATGTGGTCAAGGAATATGGTACCTATTCATCTACTCACATTTGCATGTTTTTGAACTGCTGGGCGGGCAGGATCCAGTGGTGGGATTCAGCCAGTTTGCACCACTTTGGGAGAACCGGTTGTTAACTTTCTGAGCAGTTTGGTGAACTGGTTGTTGGAAAAAATCATTAGGGCAGAGACCTGGTTGCTAAATTATTTGCATCTCAACCACTGGCAGGATCTGGGGCAAGTAACCGGAACTCGCCCCATCGTGTGGCACTCGGGTCTCAAACCCAGGCTGTCAGCTTTCCAGTGACAAGCTTGGTGTCTTTAAACACTGAGCCACCATGCCCCCCCCCCCCCGGTCTGGTTTGTTTATTTGTTTGTTTACATATATTTAGAAATTGCTCATTTCCCTCCTGGAGTAACTTTACGTTATTGTTGAGTGAAGTGGTCATTAAGCGAGACATCATGTGACAGCTTAACTCAAGGACTATAATCCCGGCACTCTGTCATGGACCCATCTCTGGCCTCCTCTCTGGACATGAGTTTGAAGGAGGAGGAAGAGGAGGAGCTGAGCCCTGGCACCTCTGGAGAAGAGAGTACAGGGGCGCATAGAGACTTGGACCAAGGAGCGGAGGGCTTCAGCTCGACTGGGCAGCCACAGCTGGAACTTCTGGACAGGTGGCAGGCTGAGCCCCAACTGAGGGAGCTGCAGCATATTAGCCTGGATTCTGAAGGCTTCAAGTGAAGCCTGAAATCAACTGTTAGCCATCAGAGAAGATGAGGAGGTGGAATCCACACCTCCTCCCAATCCAAGGACACGCAGGGTGGAGAAGAGACAGGCGCAACGCTGGTCAGCCAGGCTCAGTGGTGCAATTCAGCTGATTCTATCTGGTGCGGGCAAAACAGTAGCGGTGGCAGTGGGAGGCTCCGCTGACCCGCTCAGACGTCATCACGCCCCATTTTTGAGGCTCTGAACGTGTGCGGAAGGTCCTGTACATGGACGTAGGCGGCACGTGTGCTCACATTGGCAAACCAGTAGTGAAGGTAAGTTGATTTCACCCCTGGCCAGGCTCCTTGTGAGAAAGTAGCCTTGCTCAAAGGGAAGGGCCTTTGCCCAAAGAGATGGGAATTGCTGGAACGTGTCCAGTTTCTTATTTCCTGTTCCTTGAATCTTGCTTCTTGAGCTCGTGGTTGGACTCTGGACTGGCTTTGGATTGAGTATTGCATTTTCCTGGGCTGAATCTTGTCAAAAACTCCTGTGTTGCTCCAGTCTTGCTGAATATGGCAAGTTGATCTGCTCATCGTACGTGTGTTTATGCGTGTGTGTGTGTGAGAGAGAGAGAGAGAGAGAGAGAGAGCGAGAGAGAGAGAGAGAGAGAGAGGGAGGGAGAGAGAGAGATGGCCAGCACACACTCCCAGTTGCAGTGATTAAGAGATCTCCTGGGCTATTAAGTGGATGAGGCAAAAAAGCTGGCTGCTGGAGGGAGGCACAGGGGTTTGAATTTCTCTGACAAGCAGTTCTTTCAACCTCAAAGAGGCTGGCTGAAAATGGTCCATCCCAAAATCCAAGCAGGATTTTTGCATGAGTGTTTGCTGCCATCCTCCAGAGTCAAGAAGACTTTCTCTCGTTTCCGGGGCCTGGCTGGAAATGCCCCATGATGCAAACACCCCATGCTAAAATCCTGCTTGGATTTCAGAGTGGACCTTTTTCAGCTGGTCTCGAGAAAGCAGGGGGATTCCTTTCAGGAGGCAGCAGATGTCTGCAACCTTCCCTGATGGCTTCCCCATTGACTTTTTGGGGAAGCTGATGGCTTCAGTGTGAAGGGTTGCCAAATGCCCAGATTCATTTGACAATGGAAATGCTGCAACAGCTGTAACTTGGTTACAGGCATGGTTCATAAGTCCCTTTGTCCAGTGCAGTGGTGGGATTCAATTTTTTTTGCTACTGGTTCTGTGGGCGTGGCACAGCATGGTTGGCATGGTTTGGTGGGTGTGGCAGGGGAAGGATACTGCAAAATCCCCATTTCCTCCCCACTCCAGGGGAAGGATACTGCAACATCCCCTTTCCTTCCCTACTCCAGGGGAAGGATGCTGTATGTTCTCCAATCCCACCCCACTCCAGAGGAAGGATACTGCAAAATCTCCATTCCCTTCCCACTCCAGGGGAAGGATACTGCAAAATCTCCATTCCCTTCCCACTCCAGGGGAAGGATACTGCAAAATCCCCTTTCCCTCCCTACTCCAGGGGAAGGATGCTGTATGTTCTCCAATCCCACCCCACTCCAGAGGAAGGATACTGCGAGAATAGATGGAGGCGGGGCCAGTCAGAGGTGGTATTTACCAGTTCTTTGAACTATTCAAAATTTCCACTACCGGTTCTCCAGAACTGGTCAGAACATGCTGAATACCACCTGTGAATCAGTGCCATTGTAATTTGGAATTGTCAATGAACAATGGTCACCAAGCAAGAATTATTTGCATGTACCTGGACGTTATTGTCTTATTCAAAGACAAACATTACTGAACAGAAGGATTTAAAATCCTGTAGGTAATGTCTCCTTCTTTCCCTCCCTCCTCTAGTGTGATTTCAGTCCCTTTGGCTTAGTTTTCTAACAAGCCACAAGATTTCTAATTAGAGCTAAGCATAAATGGCCTTTTAAACTCTCCATCCAGTTCAGAAGGGTCTGTAGAGTGTGGTCAAATAGAGTCAGGACAACAGCCACTATAATGTGATTAATGCTCTGCCCAGAATTTATGTTCACTGCTTTGATTCCATCATTATTTTTTTAAAAAAATCACTCCCCGTGTGGTGGGATTCAGTCAGTTTGCACCTGTTTGGGAGAACCGGTTGTTAACTTTCTAAGCAGTTGGGAGAACCGCTTGTTGGAAGAAATCTCCTTTTGTTTTTCCCCACTAATCCGGTAAGGACAGCAGGAAGGAAACATTCTGGTGTTGTTCTAATCTTTATTGCCCTGCTTACAGAAACTGCCTCTCCGGTTAACCCTTATTACATTGTAACAGCTAAGGGGAAGCGTCCATCGACATGAGTGACATTGAGTTGGCCATGCCCACACAGTCACATGACCACCGAGCCACGCCAACCCAAGTTGGTTATTAGGGCAGAGAACCGGTTCTAAAATTATTTGAATCCCACCACTGATCCTGATTCAATTTGTCGGGTGAAGAATTGGAAGGACAATTTCTCTGGGTGTTTCCAGGTAAAGTTAAACTCTTTCAGTGAAGCTTGATACTGGAGGAGGAAAAAAAAAAGAATCCAATGATATCTTGGGATCCTTTATAAATGGTAGTAGCAGCTGGTTCTGAAAAAGCCAATAGGATAATTTTACATTTATTTTTCTGTTGGAGTTTGTCTTTGAAACATTCATTTGCATTTGTTTTAGCAAAATTATATACAATTACGGCAAACCATATCAGTTCAATACATCCCTTCTAATATTAACAGCACTATTTGTCAGCCTGTTCTTTCGGGCCTTCCTTGCGGTCATTGAAACAATGCAACTTGTTTTGTTACGTGTTTATCATAACCAGACAACAGAAAATAGATTTTTTTTGTTCTAAACTAGACTGATTTTTATTGGATTAACAAGGGGAAAATGAATCTAGCTGTAGACTCCTAATAAAAGTTTGCAGTGAAATAAGGAACAGTCAAATCTTCCACCTGTAACTTATTACTGTTGGAAGAAATGTCCATCTAGGTTCAGTTCCAAGTGGGGAAAAACACACTGGAAACATGGAGGCTGCTTGGAAAGATAGTTTAATGGTGGACAGGATCACATGGCTTGAGCTCCTGGACAGAAAACGGGAATCACGTCAGTGGTGGGTTCTGGCTGGTATGCTTCGGTGTGGGCATACCAGTGGCAGCTGGGAGCAGTGGTCACCATACCGGAATGGTGTTTTGGTGGGCCCACCTACCCGTCCACGTTCCTTACCTGCTTTTAAGCCAACCGGACCATTTGCACATGCGTGTGCAGTGTACGGTGCCTTTGCTACATCCACAGAGCAGCTGGCACATCATAGGGCAGTGGGTGCGCATGCGTGCACAGTGCGCATGCCCGAAGTAGATGCCTGGCCCTATCGCAGCGTACCAGTTGTGATGAGATCCGGGACCCACCATTGGATGACATGCTTCAAGATGTTGGATGAAGAAAAAAAAGGGGAGAAATGCTGTGAGTCCCTTAATTTTATACCCTCTCCTGGGCTTTGAACTTCCTGGGGCACAGGAAGAGTATCCTGATTGATTGTTGTCAGAGGTCATAACTAGCTTGGTAGGCTGTTGGTGTGCTACATTTGATTGAAACTTGGTGGCATTGAAATGGCCCTGCCTGAAAGGGTAGGTCTTTGTTATGTAGAATAGACTGGCTCAGGCCTTAATGGCCCATTCACAAATATGGCCACAGCTGACTTTCTGCTCAGGACCTAATGGCCCATTCACAAAGGTGGGGTGGCTGAGTTTCTGCCTCTCTGAGTTTCTACTTTTCTTTTTAGGGGAAATATTCTGCCTTTTTAATATTTCTTAAAATATTTCCTTTTCTAGATGGGTTTTAACTTCCAGCACTCCTGTGCGAGCTGCACTGGCTGCCTGTGGCCTTCCGGGTGCGCTTCAAGGTGCTAGTAACCATCTTCAAAGCGCTCCATGGCACGGGACCTGGCTACCTGCGGGACCGCCTCCTATCACATACCTCCCTTAGACCTGTCCGCTCCCACAGGGTGGGCCTCCTCAGGATGCCATCAGCCGGACAATGCCGACGGGTGGCTCCCAGGGGGAGAGCCTTCTCTGTGGTGGGGCCTGCCCTCTGGAACGACCTACCCCCTGACCTTCGGATCATCACGGACCTACGCCTCTTCCGCCGGGCACTAAAGACACATCTATTTCAAGAGGCCGGCCTGGCTTAGTTTTAATGGATATAGTTTTAATTGATTTTAACCCTTTTTCTAATCTAAATTTTAGCACAGACCTTAATTTAATCTATTTTTAACTGTTTTGTACTGTATTGTTTTATATTTTTTATATTTCTGTGCACCGCCCTGAGTCCCCTTGGGGAGATAGGGCGGGATACAAATTTGAATAATGAATAAATAAAATAAATAATAAAGGCATAAGTGTAGTTGGTGAGAGCCAGTTTGGACTCCTGATTAAGGAATCAGGCTAGAAAGCAGGAGATGGACAGTTCAAGTCCTGCCTTCGCCTTGAAAGCCAGCTGGTGATTTTGGTCCAGTCACTCTCAGCCCAACCCACCTCACAGGTTTGTAGTTGTGAGGAAAGCAGGAAGTGTGTGTTAAATATGTTTGCTGCCTTGATTTATTTGTAAAAATAATAAAGGCAGCATACAAATTAAATCAATACATATATAAATGAATACATTTATTCCTTTAGACCAGGGGTGTCAAACTCAAGGCCCGTGGGCCTGGGTGCTTAGATCTGGCCCATGGGGTTGCCCTGGAAACAGCGAAGGACTGGCCCACCGGCTCTGCCAGTGAAGATGGAGCTCGGTTGCAGGAGCTCCGTTTTCCGCTGGCAGAAGGTTGCAAGAGGCCGTCGCAGGCAAAGAGCCGAGGGGTGCAGGAGACGATTGCAGAGGGCCTGAGAGGGACGGCGAGGCTCCTCAGGAGGAAATGGGTTTGGCACTCTCCTTGGTCTTGCCTTCCTCTGGTGGAGACAATGAATCCCTCCAGCACCACCCAGGACATCGCAGGCACCCCGACACGAGAGATGTCAAGCTAGCCCCACCCACCCCAGAAACCCCCACCCTAGTTACATCCACCCGGCCTCCCAAGGTCAAACACAATCCTGATTTGGCCCTCAATGAAATCTAGTTTGACCCTCCTTTAGAGCTTCCATCCCATAGGGCAGGGGTCTGCAAAGTCGGCTCTTTTAAGACTGGTGGACTTCAACTCCCAGAGTTCCTCAGCCAGCATAGCTGGCTGGGGAATTCTGGGAGTTGAAGTCCACCAGTCTTAAAAGAGCCGACTTTGCAGACCCCTGCCATAGGGCAATGATGCAGTGATGGGTTGCTGCGGGTACGGCCTGGGACAGCCATACCAGTAGGGGCCTGGAGCAGTGGAGAGCGTACTGGTACAGTGGCTCATTTGGCCCACCTGTGCTCTATAGCTGTATTTATGCCAAAAGGTACACTGTGCATGCATGCACAGCGTGTGGTGCATGCGCGAGCTCCAACAGGCAGCTGGTTGTCACAGGGGGGCGGTGGATTGCACATGCATGCGCAGGGCATGTCAGGTGCATGCACAGCGCACATCCGGTGCATGCACGAACAGACTGCAATCAGCGTACCGGTATTGGCGGTAAGAGCAACCCACCACTGCAGTGGTGGCTAACCTTTTTGACACCGTGCTGAAACAGGACCGTGCCTGTGGGCATGAACCTTAGTGCATGCGCTGGAGCACCAAGACCTGCACCAAGACCTGAAAGAGAGCTGCTCTCTTCTCGGTTTTATCGCATGCAGCACGAAGACCAGCTGGCCGATGTGCATGCGTGTGACAGAACATGGAAGAGAGCCACGCATGCCCACACTTTTGGGTTCCATAATGCTCATGCGGGAAGACCAGCTGGCCAGCGTGCATGCACACAACGGAACGTGGAAGTACAGCTGGAGACAGCATGCATGCCCGAAGAGAGGGAACTGTGTGCCACCCCTGGCACGTGTGCCATAGGTTGCCTTCACGGCAATAGGGTGTTGGCAGTTTTTGAACGCGAAGCTGTTTGAAGATTTCTCTCAGGAAATGGGATGTAAGAAACTGTAAATAGTATGACATTCCTTGGCCTTTGAAAAATTGACGCCACTTAAGCTTACATACCTGCTGTCTATCTTGTCTAAAATCTTTAAAAAATAACCAGTCCCTCAAAGTGGATGATAATTTATGCCACTCAGAAGTCCATGATCTAGTGAGAATTGTGAGAGTAATTTTAGACACAAATACATCTATCTTTTACTGGAAAGTTGTTCATGGAAACCTTGTTTTGCCAAATCCCGAGACTAGTCTCCTATAATATTGCTTTCTTTACTCTTGTTATTAATGGAAGGACAACGTCTAATCACAACATGGCTGCTGGTATACATGAGGCAAGGCTAAGATTGACCTTGTGAATCTATTCTGATTTTTTTTCAGAGTGCATAAATTTGTCTGCTGGAGTTTAATAAAAGCATGGATACTCAGCAAGTTGTCCTGAGGTGGGTTGGCTGTGGTGAGTTGTCCCATTCTGGTCAGGAAGGCTGCAGACACTGGAGAGATGATTGCACAGTGACAAACAAGATCTTCACATATACTTCTTGGCTCACGCTGCAAGAATACCACATCTCAGCTTGAAAATTTCTCCAAAATTATTTTCTTCTTTAAAAATGGAGCTTTTTCACCCACTGCTCTTAACCTTCTTCATCTAGAGATTCTCTGCAGCTTTTCCATCTTTGGTAGCTGAGTTAATTTTGTGGGGTAACAAAACTACAGAAGTGATAGGCGACTTTTAAATGAAGACTCTTGGGTTTCTGGTGAATTCTATTTCTGAGGCCAGGCAATTGCCCAATAAAAGGCTTATTGGGAAACATCCAGGGAATCATTTTGAGGAGGTCAAGAAGGGAACCAGTGGAAAATTGATTCTGCATGCAAAATATGTGCCACAGCATGCCTGCTCTATAAGCATTGCCAGAAAAGAAAAATATGGCTTGTTAAATCCTAGACCAGTGTTTCTCAACCTTGGTAACGTCAAGTTACAGATTTCAGTTTCCAGAATTCTGGGAGTTGAATTCTGGGAGTTGAGGTCCACATATTTTCAAATTGCTACAGTTGACAAATACTGTCCTAGAGTTTTGGAAATGGGAAAAGAAAGGAAGGTTATAGGAGGTGATCAAGACCTTCTACACCAGTTTGCCTTTTGATTAAGCATGCTTTTTGACCATGGCTGCCATGTTGTTTACGTGCCATTGACACATTCTCAAAATTCTCAAAATTCCAGGGCTGTCTGTCATTTCCTCTCCCACCCCCAAGAAGTTTGGTTACTTCCAACTGAAGTTGGATTACTTCCAGCCTTTAAAGGACATGTGCCTTTTGTATCTTCATTGTCCCACTGTAGGCCCAAATATTGCCCTGTTTACAAATCTCTTTTTTGGGGGGTCTTTCTTCCTCCTTGATTGCTGCAAAGCTGACATTTTAAAAAGGTAAGTGAGGATTCTCCCCTCCTGGAACCATTTAAGCAAAAGGCAAGTGATTTTTGTTAAAGGAAAATGGGTCTCTGTTAGCACTGCAGCCTTTGAACTGCAGTTCGTTTGATGTGCCTCTCGCAAGCGTGGATGGTGCTCTATAGCAACTGCCTCCTCAGGGCTCCAAAGAGATGCTGAGATGAAGGGGCCTTGGCAATCCATCTGCCCTTAATCAGATGAAAGGGTCTGTATGGCAAGAGGTGGAAGGAGGGAGGGAAGCCTCGCCTTCCGTGTGGCTAAATGAACACTGATCAGCATCAAAGAGGCAAAACGGATACGAGAAATAAGACATTCTCTCTATACATATCTGGTACAGAAAGCAATCCAATCGTGGCCCAAGGGGACCCAGATTTGGGCCTAACAAGGCTTCGCTCTCAAACCTTTCTGCCAAAATCTTTACTTGAAACTGATTCATTCCACACAATGTTTTTTAAAAAAATGTTGGCTGAGTCTTATCTTGTTTTTCTGTCACTTCTAATCAAGGCCGTTTCTAAATTGCAGAAAAACAAAAGAGATGCGATGTAAGAACAGATGGAGACAAGAAGCCAAGTCACTTATGTGGCTACAACCAAAGCATCAAATTATATGGTAATCTAACAAACAAGAAAGTATCTATTGGAGCAGCCGAATCGTTATTTGCTCTGCAAAAAAGAAACCGATGATGGAATTGGGTGGAAAATCAATCCCTACTTTGGATGGACAACAGGGAAGACCGTCTCTGATAATTGATGGGTAATTTTGCAAGTCAGGTGACGTTCAGTTGTGTATTTCCATTCATTCTGTTACATAGTCCCAGTCTGCATTTTAACAAAATGCAAGAAACCATTTTTTTTTTAGCATGGGTTTTAATAATGCCTGTGCGCCGCCCTGGGTCCTAACAAGGAGAAGGGCGGGGTATAAATTTAATAAAATAAAATAAAAATAAATAAATAATACATACCCAAAGGTGTTTTTTTCAAAAGGCAGCTGGACTTTTTCCTTGAAGTTGTTTCACTTCTCATCCAAGAAGCTTCTTCAGTTTCTTGTATAAGAAGTGAAACGTCTTTAAGAAACAAACCAAGGAAGTCTAGTTGCCTCTTGAAAAATTACCTTTGGACAACTATGACCTGGAGCAGGGGTCTCCAACCTTTGCAACTTTAAGTCTGAAGGACTTCAGTTCCCAGAATTCTGGGAGCTGAAGTCCTTCAGACTTAAAGTTGCAAAGGTTGGAGACCCCTGACCTGAAGGACTGAGAATCTCCATAGACAAACAATTCATACATTTTCCACACCTTCCTCCTAATGTTCCCATTAGGATGTTGTTACTCTGGATCTTTGGAGGTGTCTGTGTATATATTCTCCTTAAAAATGAGTATTTTTGTCTACTTTCCCCCCCAAGGTCTGCATGCATGTCTCCATTTTTATAATAAGTTGCAAACTTTCGAAGTGCAGACTTTCTGTATAAATCTGTTTTGATTGATGGGTCGTTCCAAGAGTAGCAAATTGGATAAATCTGATTAAAATAAGAGGCCAATGAATTCTAACCTCAGAGAGATGAACAGGATTATCGCGTTCACTCCAAACTTTGGAGAAAACCATACTGGAGGATTATTGTTGATTTAAAAGTGAACTGGAATTCTTTGAAGTGAGAAATTAATTTTTTTTTTTAGAATGAACCAGTAGCTAATGATAATAATATAGCAGGCAATGGATTTCAATCTGATGGCCAAAGTTGTTCACTAATGGGAATTTTTGAACTAAGTCCAAAGACATTCCTCATGAATAGGAATCTTATATCCAGTAATAGGAAAGTTTGCAATTTATCCACCAGAAGACTAGGGGGCTGGAACACCTTCCTTACCATCTGAGGCTGCAACGGCTGGGCCTCTTCACTCTAGAACGACGGCGCCTGAGAGGTGACCTGATTGAAGTCTACAAAATCATGCATGGTGTGGACAAAGTAGAAAAGGAAAAACTGTTTTCCCTATCGCACAACACTAGAACTAGGGGGCACTCCATGAAACTTTTGGAAGCTAGACCTCAAACAAATAAGAGGAAGTACTTTTTCACCCAGAGGATCACTGGTCTATGGAACTCCCTGCCAGAAGAAGTGGTGACAGCTGTCAGCCTCGACACCTTTAAGAAAGGATTAGACGAGTTCATGGAGAACAAGGGTATCCATGGCTATCATTATGGATGCCTAAGGACACCCTCCGGGTTGGAGAGATAGGCAGGATATCTCTCAATGCCATTTGCAGGGAATCATAAGCAGGTGAAGACATCTGCTTGGGAATACCCTGAAGCAAATGGGGAGCCACTGTGTGAGACAGAATGCTGGACTGGATGGGCTGTGGCCTGTTCCAGCAAGGCTATTCTTATGTTCTTATGTTCTTAAGACGGGCATTGGAATGTCCTCCCAAGATTACAGATGTCCTCCTTGCAGGTTTGCCATATTTTGTTTTACAAAATGCTTTATTATATGACTGAAATGGCTGTATTGTTCAATCCAAAGTCTAATATTTCCTAATTTCACCATTGCTCCAGCTTTTGAAACTACTTGCTACTGAACTGTCTCAATTTTTACATCTGGGGTAAGATGGACATTTTATTCTAAAAAGCCCCCAAGGGATATACAGGTGTTAACTTGCAACAGTCCATTTAGTGACCATTGAAAGTTACAATAACACTGAAATTTTTTTTCCACACTTGTGACCATTGCAGCATCCCCCATGGTCATGTGATTTACATTTGGCTGCTTGACAACAGACTCACATTTATGACAGTTGCAGTCATAATCATGACCATTTTGTGAACCTCTGATAAACAAAGTCAATGGGGAAGCCAGATTCGCTTAACAACTGTGTTACTAATTTGACAACTTCAGGGAATCATTTAACAAATGTTGCAAGAAAAGTCATAAAATACGGCAAAGCTTACTTAACAAATTTATCACTTAGCAACATAAACTTTGGGCTCAGTTGTGTTCATTATTCATTTTGGTTTGCCCAATTTAATACAATAGCAGAGTTGGAAGGGATCTTGGAGGTCATCTAGTCCAACCCTCTGCCTAGGCAGGAAACCCTATACCGTTTCAGACAAATATATATTTATGATGTATTTATGTTTTTATGTTTTTTAATTCCCCTGTGCACCGCTCCGAGTCCCTTTGGGGAGAGGGAGCGGTCTACAAATTAAATATTATTATTATTATTATTATTATTATTATTATTATTATTATTATTATTATTATTATTATTATTATTATTATTATTATTATTATTATTATTATTATTATTATTATTATTGGCTATCCAACATCTTCTTAAAGACTTCCAGTGTTGGGGCATTCACAACTTCTGGAGGCAAAGGTTAATTGTTCTAACTGTCAGGAAATTTCTCCTCAGTTCTAAGTTGCTTCTCTCCTTGATTAGTTTCCACCCATTGCTTCTTGTTCTACCCTCAGATGCCTTGGAGAATAGTTTGACTCCCTGTTCTTTGTGGCAGCCCCTGAGATATGGGAACACTGCTAACATGTCTATCATATCATATCATGTCTATATATCTATACATCATGTCTATCATATCATATCATTAGACTACCTGTGTTCATTCACGATTCACTCACACCTTCCTTCCTGTTAAGATCGCTACATTTGTCCCATGTTTTCCTATATCATTCAAATTGCTTTCCATTCTTGTAGCCCAAAAGGAAAGGTTATATTGAACTGGAGGATTGAACCGGTGGCATCTTCGCCCTTCGCACAGTCACTCAAGCGCTTGTGACATCCCGGCTGGATTACTGTAACGCTCTCTACATGGGGCTCCCCTTGAGGTGCACTCGAAAGCTACAGTTAGTTCAGAATGCGGCCGCGCGGGTGATTATGGGTGCCCCAAGGCAAGCCCATATAACACCTCTCCTGCGCGAGCTGCACTGGCTGCCTGTGGCCTTTCGAGTGCGCTTCAAGGTGTTGACGACCATCTTCAAATCGCTCCATGGCTCGGGGCCTAGCTATATACGAGACCGCCTCCTGCCCCATACATCCCTTCGGCCGATCCGCTCCCACAGAGAGGGTCTTCTCCGGGTGCCGTCGGCCGGGCAATGCCGGTTGGCGATGCCCAGGGGAAGGGCCTTCTCTGTGGTGGGCCCTGCCCTCTGGAACGACCTACTGCCCGACCTACGCACTATCTCGGACCTCCGCCTCTTCCGCCAACGTCTTAAGACATATCTATTCCAACAAGCCGGCCTGGCATAGCCCCCCGTTTCTGACTTTTTATACATAAATTGTAATTAGCAGGGTTTTAAATGGGTTTTTAGCACGGGTTTAATAATTTAATATGTTTTTAATGATATATATTGTTTTTGTTATGGTTTTTAAAATGCCTGTGCGCCGCCCTGGGTCCTAACAAGGAAAAGGGCGGGGTATAAATCCGAAATAAATAAATTAAAAAAAAATCTGAAAAGAATGTTTCTATGCTCAACCACCATGACATTGCCTGAACAGATTGTTTTGTCATCTTCAAGCAAATGATATAGAAAACAGCAGTCCAACCGATCAGGGTCTTGAATTTTTTTCCCTTTAGAAAAACTGGACAGTCCCAATGTATCTCCCCCCCTCCCCGCCCGCTGCAAAAGCGTGACACAAAAAATAATCAGAGAAATTTGAATCAAATGCACATATCCTAAAAAGAAGTCCTGGCAAACCTCTGGAAAATATCAGAAAAAGACAGCGATCAATATTTTGCAACCTCTCGCTCTGTTTTTAGATTGTCTTGAAGTCATCTGGCTGAAGGACAGAATGCTGGGCAAATGTTTTCTCGTTTTATAACAACAGCAACAACATGAAAATGACTTTTCAAAGTGATCTTGATACATCGCTCCACGTCATTCCATTTACCAGCCTCTGCTAAAGTGGTTTTTGTGTTTTAACATAGCACCAGCATGTCAAGAGAAAGCAAGGAGCTTTGTCTTGCTAAAAGACAGAAATAGGACTTGGCACAGGCTCCAATTTGGAGAGCGCAAATGGGAAGCGCAAAAAATACAGACCTTTCTTGGCTGAGGATAAGGGGCTGCTTTTCTCATCACTGTCTCTTTCTCTCTCTCCCTTTCCCTCTTTTCCCCAGACAGCTGGCCTTTTCTGTGTTCTCAGTGTTTTATAGTCTCCCATTGATACACCGAGGCAATAAGATGTTGCACTCAGTTTGTTTCCCCCCCCCCCTAATAATAAGGAATTTACAGAATCAGTTGCTCCAATCAGGCAAGATCAAAGTGATGTTGTGGTAAAATCCATTTGCAAGAAATGAACATAGGAATGACTTTTGGGAAAGCAGTTGGGTGGCCATGGGTGGTCAATAGTAGTAACTGTGAAAGGGATCTTGGAGTCCTAGTGGACAACCATTTAAATATGAGCCAGCAGTGTGCAGCAGCTGCCAAAAAAGCCAACACAGTTCTAGGCTGCATAAACAGAAGGATAGAATCAAGATCATGTGAAGTGTTAATACCACTTTATAATGCCTTGGTAAGGCCACACTTGGAATACTGCATCCAGTTTTGGTTGCCACGATGTAGAAAAGATGTGGAGACTCTAGAAAGAGTGCAGAGAAGAGCAACAAAGATGATTAAGGGACTAGAGACTAAAACATATGAAGAACGGTTGCAGGAACTGTGTATGTCTAGTTTAATAAAAGAAGGACTAGGGGAGACATGATAGCAGTGTTCCAATATCTCGGGGGTTTCCACAAAGAAGAGGGAGTCAAACTATTCTCCAAAGCACCTGAGGGTAGAACAAGAAGCAATGGGTGAAAACTAATCAAGGAGAGAAGCAACTTAGAACTGAGGAGAAATTTCCTGACAGTTAGAACAATTAATCAGTGGAACAGCGTGCCTCCAGAAGTTGTGAATGCCCTAGCACTGCAAGTCTTTAAGAAGAAGTTGGATAGCCATTTGCCTGAAATGGTACAGGGTTTCCTGCCTAGGCAGGGAGATGGACTAGATGACCACCAAGGTCCCTTCCAACTCTGCTATTGTATTATTGTATTATGTGCACCCAAATTTTAGCAAGGGGTTCCCTGCCCGGTGGCTGTGTGGGCACGGCCATGGTGAGCGTGGACTAGTCAGCCTCTTGCACCATGAGGGGGGCATTTTTGCTCTCCCTGGGCTCTGGAGGTTTTTCTTGAGCCTCCGGGAGGGTGGAAACGGCCTCCCCAGACTCGAGAGGCGCTCTGGAGGCTGGAAACGGGCCTGTTTCCTGGCTTCCCGAACTTCTGGTAGGCCCGTTTTTTGCCCTCCCCGAGCCTCTGCGTGTGCCCTGCACTTACCTGCATCCAAAATGGGCCGTGTGGGGACTCCTGGGAGGGGAGGGGTGGGCATGGCCTACATCTACATCCCTTAGACCGATACGCTCCCACAGAGAGGGCCTTCTCAGGGTGCCGTCGGCCGGACAATGCCGACTGGCGACACCCAGGGGAAGAGCCTTCTCTGTGGCGGGCCCTGCCCTTTGGAATGACCTACCCTCTGAACTCCGGACCATCACCGACCTCCGCCTCTTCCGCCAATGTCTGAAGACATACTTTTTCAGCAAGCCGGCCTAGCCTAACCTCCCATGGGGACTTTTAGAAAAGTTTTAAATTGGGTTTTAAATAATTGGTTTTAGCATAGGATTGGGATTATTTAATATATATTTTAAATTATTTATTCATTTTCTATTTTGTATATCTTTTTGAATTTCCTGTGCGTCGCCCTGGGTCCTCTGTGGAGAAGGGCGGGATATAAATGTAATAAAATAAATAAAATAAAAAATAAAAGGCCAGCCAGGAGTGGGATTTAAGGGTTCTCCAAACTGCACAGAATTTTAGCTAGAGGTTCTCCCGAATGACTAAGGGTTCCCCCAGCGGATGACCCTTGGTTTGAAGCTGGCTTTTATTTGAAGGCGTCTTTTGTCCAACTCCATTTTCTTGATTGTGATCCATAAAAAGGGAGAGCAGAATCATGAGGTTGTCCATCATTAGTCAGCAGCATGGATCAATTCATATGGCCCAAACTTCTCCATTGGGGTGAGATATATTACATTTCTGTTTATGTGATGGTCATTATTCTGACATCTTAAAAATATGGATCTGAACTCTCACTACTCAAACAGCTTTAACTCATATCATTCCAGTGAGTTCTTACAGTCCAAGTTTATTATTTTATAGGAAGGATGATCTTAGGGCAGGGGTCTGCAAAGTCGGCTCTTTTAAGACTGATGGACTTCAACTCCCAGAATTCCCCAGTCAGCATTTGCTGGCTGGGGAATTCTGGGAGTTGAAGTCCACAAGTCTTAAAGTTCCCAAGTTTGGACATCCCTGGTATAAGGCATCCAAAGTAGGAAAATTTAAGATAGACCATTTAGTTCTCAAATCAAATGGAATGTACTTCCTGATTCTGCTGTTACATCTTCACATTCCCATAACTTTAACCTTAAACTGTGTACTATTGACCTCACCCCATTCCTAAGAGGTCTGTAAGGGGTGTGCATAAGCATACATAAGCATGCCTACCGTTCCTGTCCTACTGTCCCCATTTATTCTTCCCCATTTCATTCACACTCATGTTTATTCTTATACCTATTCTCTTGTCAATGATTGACAAGTAAAATAAATAAAATTTTTTAAAAAAATCCGAACTCTGGGCTGATTTGTTAAAATACCCACACACTGTTTTTTTAAGACATACTGCCTCTTTTCAATTTACTCTAAGTCAGGGGTGTCCAAACTTGGGAACTTTAAGACTTGTGGACTTCAACTCTCAGAATTCCCCAGCCAGCTATGCTGGCTGGGGAATTCTGGGAGTTGAAGTCCATCAGTCTTAAAAGAGCCAATTTTGCAGACCCCTGTCTTAGGGGATTGTCTTACAAAATGCAAATAAGAACCCTGTCATTTCAAGTTGCAGACAGAGCTGAAATAGTAAAATGATGGATGGATCATAGAAATGTAATGAATGACAAAATAATCTGGGAGATTGTCAATGTCTCTTTATAGGATGGATAGCTACCAGTAGACCTGAAGGCAGCTCTGGTGTGCTACCTTCTTAAGAAGCTTTAACCGCAATAATACACGGGCAAACAATAGATACATACTCAAAGTAAACCGCTCCAAACATGATTGCAGAAAATATGACTTCAGCAACAGAGTGGTCAACGCCTGGAATGCTCTACCTGACTCTGTTGTTACATCCTCAAACCCTCAAAACCTCAACCTCAAACGGTCTACCGTGGACCTCACCCCATTCCTAAGAGGTCTGTAAGGGGGCGTGCATAAGCACACCAGCGTACCTATCGTCCCTGTTCTACTGTCCCCATTTATTTGTACTGATTTCCTTTGTCCATGTCCATGTCGATATTTGTACCTGCTATCTTGTTTGGGCACTTGGCAACTGGCCAAAATTTGGGCACTTAGCAACTGGCATGTATTTACAACAATTGCAGTGTCCCAGCGTCACATATTTGCCATTTGTGACCTTCCCAGCTGACTTCTGATAAGCAAAATCAATTGGGGGGGGGGAGCTGGATTCACTTAACGACCGCATGGTTTGCTTAACAACTGCAGTGATTCACTTAAATCAGTGGTGTCCAAACTTTTTTCAAAGAGGGCCAGATTGGATGAAGTGAACATGGTGGAGGGCCGAACATTTTTCCGAACATTCTTTGAACCACTACAATTAAATGCAAATAAATTATTTTATGCCAAGTTAATTGCAAATGACATACTTTTCATTTCATAACATTAAGATCAACTGACAGTTGAGTTTTCACAATGTATTGAAAATAAATTTAAAAAAAACTTACCCACCTCTTTCTCTCTTTCTTCCTCTCTCTCTCTCCATTTCTCTCGCTCTTTCTCTCTTTCTTTCTCTCTCTCTTTTTCTCTTTCTTTCTCTCTCTCTCTTTCTTCCTCTCTCGCTCTCTCTCCATTTCTCTCGCTCTTTCTCTCTTTCTTTCTCTCTCTCTTTTTCTCTTTCTTTCTGTCTCCCTTTCTCTCACTCTCTCTCTCTCTTTCTCTCTCTTCCTCTCTCTCTCTCTCTCTCTTTCTTTCTCTCTCTTTCTATTTCTTTCTGTCTCTTTCTCTCTCTCTTTCTTTCTCTTTCCTTCTCTTTCTCTTTCTTTCTCTTTCTCTTTCTCTCTCTCTGTCACTCTGTGTGTGTGTCTGTCTGTCTGTCTGTCTGTCTGTCTCTCACTCACTTAATCAGTCTCTATCTATCTGTCTCTCCCTCCCTCTCTCTGTCTCTCCCTGTCTCTGTGTGTGTCACTCTCTCTGATTCTCTCCCTCCCTCCCTCTCTCTGTATGTCTGTCTCTCTCTCTTTCCCCGTCTGTCTCCGATTCAATCTGATTCCGATTCATTCTCTATCTGTGTCTCTCTCCATCTCTCTCCCTCCCTCTCTTTCTCTCTGTCTCTGTCTGTCTCTCTGTCTTTCCCTCCCTCCCCTTCTGTCTCTCTCTGTGTCTGTCAGTCACTCCCTCGCCACTCGCAGCGGGCGAGGGAGCAGGCGGGGTGAGCACCCAAGGCTACCGTCATCTTAAGCACCACCGAGGCTGTCACCCGGCAGGGGCATCAGGCAGGGAAGCCGGTCGCGTCTCCATCGCGGCTCCCTCCGGCAGGCACCACGGCTTACGTTCTGAGGCCGCACGTCCGTCTTCCCTGCCTGACGCCCCTGCCGAGCGACCTTGTGTGGCGGGAGCTGCAGGTTCTGGGGCTGCGTGGCTGGGAGGGAGGTGAACGCGCCAAGCGGACGTTCTGGGGCCGCGCGTTCACCTCCCTCCCAGCTTCGCAGCCCCAGAACGTGCAGCGATGGAGGCGCGACCGGCTTCCCTGCCTGACGCCCCTGCCGGGCGACAGCCTCGGTGGTGCTTAAGATGACGGTAGCCTTGGGTGCTCACCCCGCCTGCTCCCTCGCCCGCTGCGGGAGGAGGTGTCCGTAACCTCCGTCCACCTCCCTCCCAGCCACACAGCCCCAGAGACAGAGGGAGGAAGGGATTGAGGGCCACATTTACACAGAGCAGGGAGGGCTGTTGGAGGGCCGTATTAAACCGACCCCCGGGCCGCAAATGGCCCCCGGGCCTGACTTTGGACATGCCTGACTTAAATGATGGCAAAAAGGTCATAAAATTGAGCGTAACTGATTTAACAGTTTTGCTTAGCAACAGGAATTCTGGTCCCAACTGTGATTGTAGGACTACCTATAGTTCCACATTTCTATGATATTTGGAAGCTGAAGTTAGAAAATATTGCATTTCTGTAGCAGTGCTGACATTCTGGAACAGCCTCCCAATACAGATCAGGCTAGTTCCCTTCTTCAAAACGATTAACCGCCCGCCACACCCAACTATTTCATAAGACATTTCAGGTTATACAATGCTATTTTTTAATACTTTCTCCTCCTTTAGATTCAAATTAATTATTATAGCTTGTTCATGTTATCTTGGATAGCCCTTTTGGGAATGTTGAATAAGTTGTGAATGTTTTAACTTGTTTTATATTCTGTGTGTAAGTTGCTTGGAGTGATTCAATTGTGATGGGGTAGAAATGTGATAAAAATACATTAATAAATAGAACAGAGCTTGTAGCTTTGCTGATGCAGGCAATTGTTAATCGCTGGTGATCACACCTCCGTAATGGAAGGTCGAGAATGGATAGTACAAACCATTGGGATCACCTAAGATTGGACTCTTCTCAGACTTGGCTAATCGCCAGAGGATTTTAGAATTTAAATATCTGTGGCATGAATTGGGCATAGGCATCACTACGAATGGGGTAATCTATGCACAGCAGGATAAATGAAAGGGTCTAAATTAACAAGGAGACTAATAGGTATTTGGGTGCATAACAACAGCTATTTCCAAATTTGCATGTTTACATCTGCATTAGCATCTAATACATGTTTACACATCTGAGTCCTTTTTTCTCATCAGAGTGATAGTTTCCCTATTAATTGGCAGGATGCATATACCAGTAGCATCCCCAAGTTGTTGGGATTGCCATTCATGTTACCAGGAGCTATAAAAAAACAGAGTAGACTTTGAAGAGCCCCTTGACTTTTTTCTACAGATCCATTGAGGTAGGGACTTGTGGAAGCAGTCAAAATTATCCAGCGCTTGCGCGCAGCACTGAAAATGGAGCATTTATATGCTCAGCTACTTACCTTCCAAGTCAGCAACGGTAAGTAGAACAGCAAGGGGGTGGGGGGAAGAAACCAGCTGTGCCGCATGATTGAGATGAGCTAGAAAGCAGGAAATAAAGGACAGGATAGGGCGGATGCGGGTGGGCGCTGCCCACTGATCGTCGGAGCTACCGGTTCGCCCGAACCAGTCCGAACCAGCTGAATACCACCTATGCTTTGAATCAGTGGTAGTCAACCTGGTCCCTACTGCCCACTAGTGGGCCTCCCAGCTTTCATGGTGGGCGGTAGGGATTTTGTCCGATACTGAAGCACTTTCCTTTTTTAAAATTTAATTAATACTTACGAGATCGCCTTCTGCCACCAAGAGTCTCCCACGGGCCAGTACGCTCCCATAGAGAGGGTCTCCTCATGGTGCTGTCAGTTAAAGAATGTCAACTGGCGACACCCAGGGGGAGAGCCTTCTCCGTGGGAGCACCTGTCCTCTGGAACAAATTGCCCTCGGAATTAAGAACTATCCCTGATTTACGCACCTTCTGCCGTGCTCTCAAAACCTTTTTTTCCCAACAAGCCGGGCTGGCATAAAACATGATTTTTAAATTCAAATTTTTATTAATTTTAATCAGGTTTGGTTGTTTTTTTTTCATTTTTAGGCCAAATTGTTTAATATCTCTTTTAAAAACTTTTTAAACTTTTATATATTTGTTTTACTCTGACTGTACACCGCCTTGAGTCCTTCGGGAGTAGGACGGTATAAAAAAACCAATAAAACCTAAACCTAAACCTAAATTGACTTCCCTACTTTATAAATCACCATTACTGTGGAACGGGTGGGTGGTTAGAAAATTTTACTACTAACAGAGATACAAAAGTGGGCGTTAGGTATAAAAAGGTTGACTACCCCTGTTTTGAATGGTGTGGGAGTAGGAATGGATTTCCAGAGGGGGAAAAAAAATTTGCAGACTGCAAGAACCAGTAGCAATACTCAGGTGACCCTGAGGACACAGATAAACCTCCGAGTGCTTCAAAGACCCTCTAAAAGGAGGCAAATGATCAGCTGCTTGCAAGGAATATAAATCCTTCCATTCCCCACCATCCTGTCAGAGCTGAAAAAGCTTCTTGGATGAGGAGTGAAACATCTTCAAAAGAAAAAACAAGAAAGACCAGTTGCCTCCATATTAAAAAAAAAAACCATTTGGGACCTTCATTGTAAAAGTTGTAGCTTATTTCTATTTAGTGTTGAAGGAGGAATGGCAGGATTTTAGTTTCTTTAGGAAAATAGTGATTTTTTGCTTCTTGTTCTCCACATTGCAAGATCAGAGGGGAAAAAAAAAGAGAGAATGGTTGTCGTTTAATGCCAAAGTGCTCCCATAGATTGAGGGGAATAGCAACACAGGCTACATAGGTGAAGCCGTTCACAGAAGCGTGGAAACAATATTCTGTTAGCTAGATTTAACTTAAGCAGGGATCTGAGAATCTCCTTGCATTTCACTCTTTCCATTGTTATCGATCCCTTTGTTCTATCCGTTCCTGACCTGGTTTGGAGGCATTGATCGTTTTGCACTGTTTGCTTTTGAGTCCATTAATGCTCTTCCATTTGGACCCCCAGTGCATTATTTCACTGCGCCTGTTAGCCAAGGAATACAATAGGCCTTGTGGTTACAGAAATGTTTGCTTTATGCTCAGCGTTCAAACCCCATTCCTGGCGATTCTTCCTAGCACTGATGTGTTCCTGTCCCTAGAGATGTAAAAAAAATCTACCCCTTTGCAAGATGCTGCCATCTACACAACCAGCGCTGTCTCAGTCCTCTAGGACTCTGCTTTCTCCCCATTAAAAAAATCAACAAAACAAGTCCCATTCATCCATGAAAGATATATCCAACTAGAAGTTGTGTCCTTGGGAATTGCAGAACTGAGAACAAAGAACAACCAGCATGGAAATTAATGCGATAAAAAACAAGACCAATTACACCAATTAGTGCAGAAGAGTCTTTCTAGGTGGAAATTAGTTTCAGCCAAGGAAGTTGCTTTAATATGCTCTCTGTGAGAATGTTAAAGGGTTTGAATTTTTCACTGGTAGCTATTTCACTTTGCAAGCTTATAAAGTTACTGGCGGACTTTAAAAAAAAAACGATTATTACTTCTGGTGACTGCTTGGATTATTGTATATTGTTTTAATTATGCCTGTGCACCGCCCCGGGTCCCTGTGGGGAGAGGGTGCGGTTAATAAATTCTAATTTATTATTTATTATTATTTATTATTTATTTATTATTTATTATTATTATTAAGTCCCCGTATTTGCTTGGCAAGGGTTTTTTGGAAATGGTTTGCCATTGCTTGCTTTCTTGGGCTGAGAATGAATGGTTGAAGATCACCAACTGGCTTTGTATCTAAGGCAGGGGTGTCCAGACTTGGGAACTTTAAGACCTGTGGACTTCAACATGGCTGGTGGGGGAATTCTGGGAGTTGAAGTCCACAAGTCTTAATGATCCCAAGTTTGGACACCCCTGATCTAAGGTGAGGCTAGAACTCGCAAGTCCCCAAGTTTCTAGCCTGGTATATTAACTACGACACCAAATTGGCTCTCATGGTTTGCTTAACCAGATCAATAAAGTAGATCAACAAATGCATTTATAAAACATACAAAGCATGGTTAGTTTTAATCTTGATTGGTTTTTTTTAACAGCTTAGTAGCTTGTGGAGTCCTTGCAGCTCTCTGAGTTTGGTTGCTTGCTTTCAGATGTTTCATCACCCAACTAGGTAACATCATCACTGCTAGTGAGTGTAGGATTTGTTCCCTGTTTACATACTGTAGCTTGCCTTGCCAGGTTTTGTAGGGATATGTTTTTTTCCTTGGTAGTTCCTTGGGTGGTGGCATAGTGGTTAGAGTGCAGTACTGCAGGCTACTTCTGCTGACTGTCGGATGCCTGCAATTTAGCAGTTCAAATCTCACCAGGTTCAAGGTTGACTCGGGCTTCCATCCTTCCGAGGTGGGTGAAATGAGGACCCAGATTGTTGAGGACAATGTGCTGACTCTGTAAACTGCTTAGAGAGGGCCGTAAATGCACTCTAAAGCGGTATATAGCCGTCTAAGTGCTGTTGCTATTAGAATATTGTTTCTCCTTGATTATTTGTCTGGTATTAATCCCTGCTTATCTGGATGATAAAGGATTAGAGAATTTTGCAGGAGAATAACTCTTGCAACTTATACACTTTTTAAAAAGGCTGAAATAGGAAGAGTTCAAAGAAAAAGTAAGCATGGATAAATAGGCAGGACTGTCCAGGTGTCCAGGTGTTGTTGGGCCCCAGCTCCTACCCACCTTAACTAATCGTGCTACAGTGTGACTAGTGTTCCATTTCAATTATGATGACTACCAGAAGTAGTAATTCCCTTCAGAGCAAAAGAACTTGCAAAACATATTCAATTTAATGGCAACCATCTATAGATGGGGCCTGTATAATCTCGCTTCTCTAAGGATGGGAAGCTGTCATTAGCTGATGCGTTCAACTTATTACGAAGCAGCCTCCTTCCCCACTTCTGCGCAATCACATGCTGAGGACAAGCTCTGTTTCCATTTCCAGCCTCTTGTTTCAGATCACCAAGATTAAAAAGCATGAAGCAGAGGTTGGTTTCAAGCAGTGTTGACCTTCTGTTCCTGCTCCCGATTGCTTTGGAGAGCGGCTGTTTTAATGGGCTGATGTCTTGGAGATAGATGCTGCTGGAAAAATAATGGATGACTCTATCAGTTTCCGAGAGACTTCACTTCTTCATTCGACAGGTCTGGAATTATAAAAGATACCAGCTGGATGCTGGGTTTCAGCAGGAGATGGAAGGGTTGGTTTTAAAAAAAAACTTGGAGTGGTAATTAAACAGCCTTACCTCTCTAAGGCTATTGATCATCATCTTTAATGAAATGTTGGGAAGAGGATTTTGCACATGGTGGTAAATTTCCTTGCTGCTGGTAATATAGAACAAACATAGGCTGATCTCGGGATTTCAGGATTAGAGGAAAGAGGCGACTTCAAGAATGAGCTATGAAGAGGCGCTTTGGTGAGAAAAGCAGGGCCCCTCTCTGGGACAATAAGCAAGAAGGCCATCCAACACAGCAGGTCTGGCATAGCATATTTTTAAAATAAGCAAATTTGCATAATCTAAACTGTATTGCTCTAGATCAGGAGTGTCAAACTCGATTTTATCGAGGGCCGCATCAGGGTTGTGTTTAACCTTGGGGGACTGGAGTGGGTGTGGCCAGGGTGAGCGTGGACAGCTTGACATCACTTGGGTGGGGACGCCTGTGGTGGCCTGAGCGCTCTGCCGGTAAAAATGGGCTCCTGAGCTCCGCTTTCGACTGTGACAGCCTCCTGAAATCCTCTGCCAGTGAAAACAGAATGTCAGGGTTCCAAATAGCATCCAAAAGTAAATCAGAGTCCAAGGCAAAGTATTGCTCAAAGTTCCAATTTATTAAGAGAGCCATGTTGGCACATCTGGGAAAACCCGAATCTGAAAGCTTCCCGGTTTTCCCTACCTAGTTGAACATTCAAGAACTTGCCCCCACACCCACAAGTCCATCACATGGTCCAATCTCCCACTGCCATGCTGGCAGTTCCACCCATCCAGTTCCTGTCAGACAAAGGATGACCTTGACTTTCTAGAAAGAATTTTGTTTTGGCTACATATCATCTAACTCCGTACAATCCCCCCTCCCATTTTCAGGCTGGGGACACAGAGCTTGGCAGGGTCCCATGTGCCCCCCCCCCCGAGCTCTGTTTTCACTGCCAGAGGCACCGCAGGCCGGTTCTTCGTTGTTTCCAGGGCTGCACCACAGGCCATATCGAAGCACCCTGCTGGCCGGATCCGGCCCTTGAGCCTTGAATTTGACACCTTTGCTCAAGATCACTGTTTTTCAACCTTGGCCACTTTATGTCAATGGAGATTCAATCATCCAGGTCATGGTTGTCCCAATGGTGCTTTTTTCAAAAGGCAAATGGACTTTCTTTGTTTTTTCCTTGAAGACGTTTCGCTTCTCATCCAGGAAGCTTCTTGGATAAGAAGCAAAATGTCTTCAAGGAAAAAAACAAAGACAGTCCAGTTGCCTTTTGAAAAAAAGCACCTTTGCCAATTTTAAACTGTGTGGGCTTCAGCTTCCAGAATTCCCCAGCCAGCAATGTTCAAACTTGCCAAGGTAGAGAAACCCTGCTTTAGAAATTGCAAAAAGGGACAAGGTATATGTAAAAGATGTTTGTGTGCTGTATATAACCAGCAGGCTGCTTAACTCTGGGCTAAACTTTCTTAATTATACCATTGCAAAAATAAACAAAATATATTTCAGGTTCTTCTGAGCCAAGCATTCACCTGACCGGAGAGAAAGCTACCTGCTGATTCTCTGCATGTTCTTATCTTCTAATCAGGTTATTGCTATTGGGGCCAGAAGATTAATGCATTGCACAGTGTAGCAGAAGCAATTTGGTTTTCCTAAATGCCTTAGTAGGCTGTTATGGGTCTCTCTGAAACCCAGAGTCTTGGTGGTGTTTTTGGAGAGCAGCAGTTTATTATGGAGTGGGCATATACACACAGCTCAATATCAGCAGTGCCTGAGTGCTTAGGATCTGGATGATTGCAATCCTGTGTGCCTTAGAAATACACTGTACTTATCACCATCATCTTACAGGTAAAAGGTAAAGGTTCCCCTCGCACATATGTGCCAGTCGTTCCCGACTCTAGGGGGCGGTGCTCATCTCCGTTTCAAAGCCAAAGAGCCAGCATGTCTGAAGACGTCTCCGTGGTCATATGGCCGGCATGACTAAATGCCGAAGGTACACAGAACGCTGTTACCTTCCCACCAAAGGTGGTTCCTATTTTTCTACTTGCACTTTTTACATTTATTTTATTTATTTTATTTATTTATTTATTTATTTAATTAGACTTTTATACCGCCCCCTCTCCGGGTAGGACTCGGGGCCGTGCACAGCAGATAAAAATACAAATAATACATAGACCTGAATAAATACATTCATACCACTAAAACCAAATTAAATTAAGGACTGTGTTAAAAATTTGAGACACTACAACCCTATAAAATTAATTACTAAAATCAACATCTAAAGTCTAAACCAGGCTGGCCAGGTGGAAAAAATATGTCTTGAGCTCCCGGCGGAAGAGGCGTAGGTCCGTGATAGTGCGAATATTACATGCTTTTGAATTGCTAGGTTGGCAGAAGCTGGGACAAGTAACAGGAGCTCACTCTGTTACACGGCACTAGGGATTTGAACCGCCAAACTGCCAACCTTTCTGATCAACAAGCTCAGCATCTCAGCCACTTAGCCACTGAGCCCTTTATCCTTTAGGAATACAAGCTTTGTATAGGCTTTAAACTGTGTGGACTAAATCAGTTTAGAAGGGTTTTTTAAAACTGTTTTGAATTCCCTCTTGGAGTTCTATTTATACAATTAATCCTTGACATATGACCATTCATTTAGCATCCTTTCAGTTACAACAACTTTGAAAAAAATGACTTATAACTAACTGTTCCTTGCACTTATGACCATCACCGCATCCCCACAATCCTGTGATCAAAATGTGGACATATGGCAACTGTCATGTATTTAGAATAGTTGCAGCGTCCTGAGATAGCTTTCTGTGACCTATCCCAGGGGTCTCCAACCTTTGCAACTTCAGACTTAAAGTTGCAAAGGTTGGAGACCCCTGACCTATCCAGCTGGCTTCCAACAGGCAAAGTCAATGGGGAAAAGCTGGATTCCCTTAACGATGACATGATTCCTTAACAACAGCATTGATTTGCCTAACAACCAAGCAAAATGGTTATTAAATTGGGTGTGCCTCACTTAACATTCACCATACTTATCGACAATGGTGTCGATTGTGGTGGTAAATCAAGGACTACCTGTAGGTGAATTGATTTCACCTACAATCCCCCACAGCTAAGAAGGAATCAGAATGAGAAGGATTAGGGGACTGGAGGATAAAACATATGAAGAACGGTTGCAGGAGCTGGGTGTATCTAGTTTAATGAAAAGAAGGACCAGGGGAGACATGATATCAGTCTTCCAATATCTCAGGGGCTGCCACAAAGAAGAGGGAATCAAACTATTCTCCAAGGCACCTGAGGGCAGGACAAGAAGCAATGGGTGGATACAATTGCCAAAAGATTTAGATCTCAAAAGTGACTTTATTTTAGTATAATATAACTTTTGTTTGGATGTTTATACATGATTGCTAGCATAGTTTCTACAATGATATATTTGCATTTCTTTCCACTTTGTAGTACACATGAAAATTTAATGTGTTGTCTATATTTTGTTATGAAGCCTCGGAAGGCGTCTTTGACTTCGATGTGAAAGTTCTCACAATATCTTTTATACACCTTACCCTTTACCCTATTTGTAAAAAATTGTAAAACCCAATAAAACTTTTTTTCCACAAAAAAAAAAAAAAAGAAGAAGCAATGGGTGGAAACTAATCAAGGAGAGAAGCAACCCAGAGCTAAGGAGAAATTTCCTGACAGTCAGAAAATTAATCAGTGGAACAACTTGCCTCCAGAAGTTGTAAATGCTCCAACACTGGGAGGTTTTAAGAAGATGTTGGATAACCATTTGTCTGAAGTGGTGCAGAGCTTCCTGCCTAAGCAAGGGGTTGGACTAGAAGACCTACAAGGTCCCTTCCAACTCTTCTCTTCTCTTCTCTTCTCTTCAAGATTGTGACTCACATTCAAAAGTGAAAGCAATCTTAGAGTAATATTTGCTTACCACTTAAAAAAAAAAGACTACTTAGACCCAGGTGTTTGAGATACAAGTAGTCCTCAACTCACTACCACAACTGAGGCCAACATTTCTGTTGCTAAGTGAGACAGTTGTTAAATGAGGTTTGCCTTATTTTATAACTTTTCTTGCCCCAGTTAAGTGAATCACTGCAGTTGTTAACGTAGTAGCACTGTTGGAAAGTGAATCTGGTTTTTCCATTGACTTTACTTATCGGGTGATCACAGTGACTCTAGGACACTGCAATTGTCATAAATATGTCAGTTGCCAAGCATCTGAATTTTGATCATGTAGCCATGGAGATGGGGCAACAGTCGTAAGTGTGGTTTAACAGTCACTAAATAAACAGTTGAAGGTCGAGGACTACCTATACTTTTGAAAATCTGTGTATGCTTCATACCATGTAGAATTGGAATTTATGAGAAGGATGTGGTTGAGAATTGGCTCCATCAGGTCCTTGGTGCCCTCTGAACTTGGTTTTTTTTTTTTTGCAAACATTTCATTACTACCAAGCTCAGAGAGCAACCAGGACCACAGTTTAACCCTGAGCTACAAATATTCTCTTCTATCAGAATTTGCTCCACTATTTCTTGACCACAGGACTCTCTTTGCAAGAAGAGAAAAGAGAGATCCTTGGGACAGGTTCAAGCAGGTTAAATGAATGGCAAAAAATAGATTCAAACAGTAATCAAAGCTAACAGCTTTGGTCAAAGTTCCCTTCTGTTTTCAGGATTAGGAATAACATTTCCCCCTTGTGGATACATAAGGTGGTTTTTAAGTAATGAATTATATACTCTGCCCTATATTTTCCACCTATACTGTATACATATATACATCTGGCCGGCCTGGCCTAATCTTTCCATCCTAAACTGTAATTTTAATCTAAAGTGTTCTAATAGGGTTTTAATAGAGTCTGTCGGGAATTAGGGTTAAGGGTTTTTAAGGTTTTTAGATTTTAAATTTTTAGCACAGGTGAATTATCTAATTCTTTTTTAAATATTGTATTGTTTGTATTTATAAAAGTGTTCTTAAAGTCCTGTGCACCGCCCCGAGTCCCTTCGGGGAGAGGGGGCGGTCTACAAATCAAATAAATAAATAAATAAATAATAGTAACATACCCTGTTTTCCTGAAAATAAGACCTCCCTGGATAATAAGCCCAATCAAGCTTTTGAGCGCATGCACTAAAATAAGCCCTCCCCTGAAAATAAGCCCTCCCTGAAAATATTGCAACACAGCAGCAGCCATGAGGTGACCACACTCACCGCCTCCTGCACCTCAAAAATAATAAGACCTCCCCGAAAATAAGGTCAAGCACTTATTTCAGGGGTCAAAAGAAAATAAGACCCTGTCTTATTTTCGGGGTAACACAGTACATATACATATACATATACATATATGACCCTGGTCAAGCCCTTTCTGACTGAGTGTGAACCCACATGCCCTCTGCTGGCTGACTGTGCTAAGTACTATAAACCTTTTGGACTCTAATTCTTCAATTTTATGTTATTTTACATCATTCTTATGCATGGCAGTTGACAGAAGACAATTCCTTGGTCAGTAGCTTGCAATCTAAAATGTATCTTCAAGGGACCAAAAAGAAAGGTGTATGTGTGAAAAGTAGTTGAGATTGCTCTTACGTTGCTTCTAGACTCTCTGTGTCAAACTTCCCAGGTAAACTGGACAGGAATGAGGACCAGACAAGCTAATTCTACTTTATTGCAAGACTACATTAACAGAATCTTACAAGTCTGAAAGTACAAATCTCTCACTGTCTTTTTTAACCGTCTGATCCTGGTGGCGCAGTGGTTAAAATACAGTATTGCAAGCTAATTCTGCCTATAGCCTAGAGTTCCATCAAGGTTGATGAAGTCTCCCATCCTTCTGAGGTTACTAAAATGAGGACCCAGATTATTGGGGGCAATATGCTGACTCTGTAAACCACTTAGAGAGGGTTGTAAAGCACTGTGAAGCGATATATAAATGCTATTGCTATTAGAATATTGTTTCTGCTTGATTATTTGTCTGGTATTAATCCCTGCTTATCTGGATGATAAATCACTTGAATGGGTCCTTCCCAAGTTTCTTTCTCTGATTGCTAAGCAGCTGAGGGCTCCTCAGGTTAGATTAGATTGTTCCCCTCATCTCTCAAGGTCATTCCCATATACCATTACACTGTGTGAGACGTTATCTGGATTTTCAAAGCTGCCCATGGCCTTTGACTTCTTTCCTTCTTTTCTGTCTCACTATCAACTCAGCCCTCTTCCATGTTCTTTATCAATTACAACTTGGTCTCTATCAGCTACCCAAAGATCTTCTCCTTTGCTCTTCATGGGCATAAGCTGAAATTGCAAAATCCAATTCATATAAACTGAAATTGTTTTTAAGATCACCTGTGTGATGCTAGCTCTTTTTTCAGCTACAATGGCTATTTCTTTTCTTAATTTCTTTTTAAATGATTGGAGTGGAAATGAATGTCATTGTATTGCAATTGTTGCATCCTGAAAAAAATGTTAAGCAGAGTTGGATTTAGGAGAGTCATTCATTATGAGATGGTCAACAAATAAATTCAATAAGTAAGTAATAAATAAATGTAGCCAGCACCTGAATGGGAGACCACTAGGACTGCAGAATAATAATAATAACAACAATAATAACAATAATAATAATAATAATAATAATAATAATAATAATAATAATAATAATAATAATAATTTATTAGATTTATAAACTGCCCCCTCTCCCCGAAGGGAAGTTAAAAAAGAATTAAATTACCCTGTACTAAAATTTAAGAACATTAAAATTACAACCCAGCCTATGCTAAAATTCCCCTAAAATCTAACATCCATTTACGTGTTTGGCAGATGTTATATTACGAAAGTCTAAACTATTACGCAAGACCAGCTTGCTGAAAAAAGTATGTTTTAAGTGAACGCCGAAAGAGAGAAAGGTCCGTGATGGTGCGAAGTTCGGGGGGGCAGGTCGTTCCAGAGGGCCGGCCCTGCCACAGAGAAGGCCCTACTCCTGGGCACTGCTAGCCAGCATTGACCGGCGGTTGGTACCCTCAGTAGGCCCTCTCTGTGGGAGCGTATCGGACGCAGGGAGGTATGTGGCATAACTTGAGAAGTTGGGGAAAAAATTCCCAAAAGAGGGAAATGGTAAGTTACTTTTGTATTGTTGCCTAGAAAACTACTTGAGTATATTCACAGGGTACCAGAAGTTATGTGTGACGTAGAAGAAAATTTAAACTTATCATCCTATAGGTATCCAGGGGGTGGCAGGCCTAATTGACAAGAGAGCTAAGTAGGGTTTGACCATGTCAATAATTGGAGGGGAGAAGGAAAGCCCAGTATGGTAGGTTAGTTTGGGATGTTGGAAAAGTATTGTGTGAGAAGTGTGAGAGAGTGAATTATTGGCAAGAAAACGCCACAGACGTGTCCATGTGGTCACCTGGAATCCAGAGTGACATGGAAGAATCTTGGTTATGGAATTGAGGAATTCCAAATTTAAATTATCTTATGCTTAATCATGCATCCATCTTGGAGGGATGCGGTGGCTCAGTGGCTAAGACGCTGAGCTTGTCAATCAGAAAGGTTGGCAATTGGGCGGTTCGAATCCCTAGTGCCGTGTAACAGAGTAAGCTCCCGTTACTAGTCCCAGCTCCTGCCAACCTAGCAGTTCAAAAGCATGTAAAAATGCAAGTAGAAAAAAATAGGAACCACCTTTGGTGGGAAGGTAACAGTGTTCCGTGCGCCTTTGGGGTTGAGTCATGCCGGCCACATGACCATGGAGACACCTTCAGACTCTTTGGCTTTGAAATGGAGATGAGCACTGCCTCCTTGAGTCGGGAATGACTAGCACATATGTGCGAGGGAAACCTTTACCTTTACCTTTAATCATGCTGGTTGGGGAGTTCTGAGAGGTGAAGTCTACACAGGTTAAAGTTGCCATGGTTGGGAAAAAAAGGCAATCTAGTCATTATAATCACTGGATAACTTTGGCCACCTCTATAGGTGGTACCTTGCTCAATAGTAGCAACTGTGAGAGGGATCTCGGAATCCTAGTGGACAACCATTTAAATATGAGCCAGCAGTGTGCAGCAGCTGCCAAAAAAGCCAACACAGTTCTAGGCTGCATCAACAGAGGGATAGAATCTAGATCGCGTGAAGTGTTAATGCCACTGTATAGTGCCTTGGTAAGGCCACACTTGGAATACTGCATACAGTTTTGGTCGCCACGATGTAGAAAAGACGTGGAGACTCTGGAAAGAGTGCAAAGAAGAGCAACCAAGATGATTAGAGGACTGGAGACTAAGACATATGAAGAACGGCTGCAGGAGCTGGGTATGTCTAGTTTGATGAAGAGAAGGACCAGGGGAGACACGATAGCAGTGTTCCGATATCTCAGAGGGTGCCACAAAGAAGAGGGAGTCAAACTTTTCTCCAAGGCACCTGGGGGCAGGACAAGGAGCAATGGGTGGAAACTAACCAAGGAGAGAAGCAACTTAGAACTAAGGAGAAATTTCCTAACAGTAAGAACAATTAACCTCTGGAACAGCTTGCCTCCAGCAGTTGTGAATGCCCCAACCCTGGAAGTCTTTAAAAAGATGTTAGACAGCCATTTGTCTGAAATGGTATAAGGTTCCTGCCCATGCAGGGGGTTGGACTAGAAGACCTACAAGGTCCCTTCCAACTCTGCTATTGTATTGTATTGTATCTTTCAGACATTTGTAACCCACAAGACAGTTGTTAAGTGACAACTTGAATCCCTATAGAAAAGGGCGACTAGGAACCAAACCATCCAATTCATAATATTCCTTACTGTCCTCATTGTCATCCCCTTTTGTCTTTAGAGCAGGGGTTTCCAACCTTTGCAACTTTAAGTCTGAAGGACTTCAGCTCCCAGACTTCTCCAGCCAGCTTTGCTGGCTGGAGAATTCTGGGAGCTGAAGTCCTTCAGACTTAAAGTTGCATAGGTTGGAGACCCCTGCTTTAGAGCATATAAATCTTCTTTGCCAGATTATATCTGGAACTTCCTTAAAGCAAGCAGCACCTATCTTTCTCCTGTCCATCAGCATGGATGGTGCTTTATAATACCATGAATATGAACAAGGAAGAGCTGGAGCCAGAGAGAAAAAGCCGTGTCCGTTACCCTTGCAGACTGAAGGGATGATTAATGGACTCAAACCATGTCAGAAATTGAGAGAAGAGCAGCATTTGGTACGGTAGAATTCCAATAATATTTTAGGGAGGGAGGTCTAGGAAGGGAAAGGCAAAGATATCAATAGGAGGGAAGCTTGGAGGGAACCAACGTTTGTATTTTAAAAGTGAGTGTGTGTGTGTGTTTATGCCAGCTGACCTACTTTGTAATGCACTTCCATTTTAGCGTGCTCAATTTCCTGCTGTTTTTATACAGCTGAGTTTCTGATTTTTGTGCATACCACCTGGGATGATAGCGAGGTCTCACTCGCTATACATACATTTAAATTAAGGGATTTAAAGAGATTGCTTTTCAAGCTGGTTGTATTTCTGCTTATAGCTTACAGCAGAAAAGCAGTAAATTCTTCACCCTGGAAGCCCACAGAATGGATGCACTCTAGGTTGCTAATTGGGGCTGGCAACAGGGGTTATTAGGGTTGCATCAGCATCTGCAATATTAATTACAAGCTCTGCTTTTAAAAGCCCAGATTGATCTTTCCCAGTTGGGTGGACTTTGATGTAGCAGATAAAGTTCTGGTCATTGACTATGCTTTCCATTGTTGGAAGAAACGTCCTTCTGGGTTCAGCTCCAAGTGGGGAAAAAGACACTGGAAAGATGGAGGCTGCTTGGAAAGATGGTTTAATGGTGGACAGGACCACATGGTTTGAGGTCCTGGGACAAAAGGGGAATCACATGCTTCCAGATGTTGGGTGAAGAGGAAAAAGAGGCAGAGATGCAGAAAGTCCCTGGTTTTATGCCCTCTTTGGCCTTTGATCTTGATCTTGTATTCTGATTGGTTGTCAGGCTCCCATGGGGCCATGCAGGGGCAACTCTCTAGGCTGTGTTTTGAGTCCAGGTTTGGTTGAGCATTGCTTCTTCCCAGGTGCCCTGTGGGAGATGGGTAAAGGGCTAATACTATCACCCTGGAGCTGAAGAGGGGAGATCTTTGTTATGTAGAATAGACTGACTCAGGCCTTTTAATGGCCCATTGACAAAGGTGGGGGCTATTAAAAGTGAGTCTGTTTTCTGCCTAAAATCATGTCTCTCCATTTCTTATCCATGGAAATATAATATTCTGCCAGGATATTTCATTTTTCTAGGAGATGGGTGGCTTTTAACTTCCCTACACTAGGATAGCCAAAGTCACAATTCCACACATCTGGAGGGCACTGGGTTTGGGGAAGTCTTCCCTATAGGAAACAAACATGGGGCATTTTTAAAATGTATTTATTAAATTTGTTTGCTACTCATCTCGCTACAAGGTGACCCATCCAAGAGTTGTCTCCTCTTACTCTATCCCGCTTGCTGCTCTCTGACCTTGGTTGTTTGCTAGCAGACATTTCATTACCCAACTAGGAACATCATCAATACCAGAAAGTGTGGGGTTTGCTCTCTGTTTATATACAGTAGCTTGCCCTGCCAGTGTTCTGTATATACTGTATAGTCTGCTTCTTGGTAGTTCCTTATGAGGATATTGTTTTCTTCTGGATTGTTTGTCTGGTGTTAATCCATGCTTATCTATGCATTGGCTGCCCAGGGGAAGTTTTTTTGCTTCCTTCTTAAATATTTTTATTGTCTCTTTTGAGTGTATGTACTGTAAATATGTTTTATTTCTATGTGATTATTGATGATTGATTGATTTGAATGCCAAGCTTCTAGGAATTCCCTAGTATTTTTGGATGTAGCTTAGTCTAGGATGCTCACAGTTTTCCAGTTGGAACTATGGTTGTCTGTCTATGTGTTGTGGCATTAAAGAGTTTTCATTGTGTCTTCTGACTGGTAGTTGGTGTTCATCAATGTCAGTGGTGGGTTTCTGCAGGCTCGCACCTACTCGCGAGAGCCGGTTGGTGAAATTTAGAGAACCGGTGAGAGGGGGTTCCACTGGTGTACCTGGAAGTAAATCTGGCCTGCCGCTGCCAGTGACCCAACAGGAAGGAAAGGAAAGGAAAGGAAGGAAGAAAGGAAAGAAAGAAAGAAAGAAAGAAAGAAAGAATTTATCATCACAATTGAGTCCAAAATTTTGGTTGTAAGCAAGAGTGTTGTTAAATGAGTTTCACCACATCTTAAAAGGTGGCCACTCCCACCCTGTCACATGACTGCCAAGCCATGCCCACAAAATAGGCCACACCTACAGAGTAGGTTCTAAAAAATTTGAAACCCACCACTGATCAATGTGCTCCTCTAATCTTCTGCCTGTCTGCACTACATAGTGGCTGTTATAGTCCTCAAACTCTGAGCTGTAGGTCAGGGGTCTCCAACCTTTGCAACTTTAAGTCTGAAGGACTTCAGCTCCCAGAATTCTCCAGCCAGCTTTGCTGGCTGGAGAATTCTGGGAGCTGAAATCCTTCAGACTTAAAGTTGCAAAGGTTGGAGACCCCTGCGTAGGTCATTCATGTTTTTTCCCCCCTTTTCTTCTTGGGCTACTGGATCTTTTGGTTTACTTAAGATGTTTTGGAGGACTTTAATTGGTTTGTGTGCTATAGCGATGCTGTAATTATACTAATTTCTTGGTTGTTTCTGAGATGTTTTTGATATAAGGTAATGTTATATTTTCATAGCTTGCGTTGTTTGTGCTGTAGTGAATTCAGGTTGTCAGGCACGTTTTGATAAAGTTGTGTGGGTATCCGTTTTGTTGGCAGACATTGTATATATACTATCTGTTTTCTTTTTCTGGTGTTCTGCGTACATTTGTTTCTGCTGAATATTGTTCTTATATAGTTCCTATTGTGGGAGGTTGTGTTGTTACTTTGGTAATAGAGCACTTGGTTAACGTTTTTCAATAGACTTACGTTGCCATCCTCCTGCTACGCATCTATGGATGCTCAAAACTACACGAGTTGATGTCCATATGTCTTAAAATTGCTAAGTTTGAGAACTTAGCTCTCTCTCTCTCTCCTTAAAACCTCTATGTCCGTGGTGGTGAACATGGCACAGGTGCCAAAGGTGGCACACAGAGCCCTCTCTGTGGGCATGTGCACCATTGCCAGGTCCTCTTCTGGTTACCAGCGTGCATATGTATGCCATTCAGCTGGTCTCTGGGTTTCTGGTGCTCCAATGCATGCACGGGCATATGTTTGCATACATGTGAGTATTCCGGTTTGGGCACTCAGTGCTGAAAAGGTTTGCCATCACTGCTCTATATTATCTTCAAAATTGGGTTGTCCCAGGATGACCTACAGCACATATGAGTCATCATATAAAAGTCAGATAAAAGGAAGGAATCTGTTAGTTCCTGACTATTTTCAGGGAAAAAAGTTTATTTTATTTATTTATTTTCGTATTTGTATCCCGCGCCCATCTCCCACCAAGGGACTCGGGGCGGCGAGGGTATATTAAATTTATACCCTGAAGATCCTGACATTCTGCCTTTGATTCACGATTGTTTTGTAAATGTTTGTCATTTTCTTCCTTATATTTTCCCTCTGTACTTTCCAATAGTTGGTGAAGGTATAATTCTTTTCTCCCAGAATACTATCGTGAACATTTATTGAAATGGACGAATACACAAATGTTTTTACAGGATTTGCTTTTCCTTCAACAGGCTGACGTGGTTATTCCTGTATTATTCTCCATGGCTTCCAGGTTTTAAACTTGGAAGAAAGCAGCACTTTATATTTGAACCAAAGCTGGTTTCAGAATAGAATAGAATAGAATAGAATAGAATAGTTGGAAGGGACTTTGGAGGTCTTCTAGTCCAACCCCCTGCTTAGGCAGGAACCCCTACACCACTTCTGACAAATGGTTATCCAATCTCTTCTTAAAAACTTCCAGTGTTGGAGCATCCACAAGTTCTGGAGGCAAGTTGTTCAACTCATTAATTGATTTAACTGTCAGGAAATTTATCCTCAGTTCTACTTTGCTTCTCTCCTTGATTAATTTCCACGCATTGCTTCTTGTCCTGCCCTCAGGTGCTTTGGAGAATAGCTTGACCCCCGCTCTTCTCTGTGGCTGCCCCTGAGATATTGGAAAGGCGCTATCATTTGTGGGAGTTTGTATGTTGGCAGAGCAACTGCTAACTCTCTCTGGATCAAATTCTTTGCTGTATTAAATGACAGCGCAGGTCCATACGGAGAGAGTAACTGTCTTACGTGAAGGATATCCATTAATCACCCCACAGGTATCTTGTAAAATGCAAAAAGATCACTGCAGCTATGAACATTTCTCGAATGCACTATCGGTATTAAAAAGGGGAGCTCATCACGGGTGAGCATTATCAGTGGATGAGGGGAAAAATATATATTTTTTGTTAGCTCAAAGGCTGTCATGAAGTACATGACATGAAAGATGGTTAAAGTTTTACCTCTCCTTGATATGAGGGAAGAGGTAGCAGCAGCTTCTCTTTCCCAAGTGACACTTTTAAACAGGATGTTTGTGGGTGAGGGGACCCCAAAGCCAAAATGAAAGCCAAGCAAGCTGTGATTACAGCCCTTTGTTTCATGCTTCACCATCTCAACTTAGGGGATCCCCTTCCGAGAGCCCCTTCTTTTAATTTAGACCATGCCATGTGGTAAAGTGGCATTTAAATTAGACCATGCCCAGTGGTGGGATTCAATTTATTTTTACTACTGGTACTGTGGCTTGGTGGGTGTGGCAGGGGAAGGTTACTGCAAAAACCCCATTCCCTCCCAATCAGCTGGGACTCGGGAGGCAGAGAATAGATGGGGGCGGGACCAGTCAGAGGTGGTATTTACCGGTTCTCCAAACTACTCAAAATTTCCGCTACCGGTTCTCCAGAACTGGTCAGAACCTGCTGAATACCAGCTCTGACCATGCCATGTGGCAATTAATCAGTGGAACAAATTGCCTCCAGATGTTGTAAATGCTCCAACACTGTAAGATTTAAAGATGTTAGATAACTATTTGTCTGAAGTGGAGTAGAGTTTCCTGCCTAAGCAGGGGGTTGGACTAGATGACCTCCAGCTGGAAGGTCCCTTCCAACTCTGTTATTCTATTCTATTCTATTCTATTCTATTCTATTCTATTCTATTCTACAAACTCCATTTGTCAAAGTGGGTAGGCCATATTTGTCTCGTGGGTATCATTTTTAGGGAGAGGTTCTGGGATGCACACAGCCTTATTCTGCAGAATGAGAAGGGCTCACAAACACACATCCCTCACTCAGCCCATACTTTATATGCAGCCCAGCACATGGTTCAAGTGTCTCTGAGCAGCTTACAAAATGATAAAAAGATCAGGTAAAAACAATTAAAATTAATGAGGATTAAATAGAAACAAAAAAACCACACAAAAACCCCAAGACAACAGGTGAAATAGGGATCGAGTTCTTTTCTCTTCCCCACGTCCAGCATAAAGCAGGCCCAAAGCGGCCCAGGCCAGCTGGTAGAGTCAGGTTTTAAGGCCCTTTTGGAAAACCAAAAGGGTAGGGGAATATTTGGCCGCAGACTATTCCAAAGAGTAGGGGCCAGAGCAGAAAAGGCCCTTCTCCTGGACTCTGCCAACTGAGGTTCCTGGGCAGACAGAATCCATAGTAAGCCTCCTCTGCTGGAGTGAGTGGGAAGGGGCCCAGAGGTGGTATTCGGCCAATTCTGACTGGTTTTGGAGAACCGGTAGTGGAAATTTTGAGTAGTTCGGAGAACCGGCAAATACCACCTCTGGCTGGCCCAGCCCCATCTATTCGTTGCCTACTGAGACCCAGCTGATCGGTGTCCTGGCTAATTGGCTGGGTCTTCTTTTGTTGCCCTGCACAGAAGAACGGAGCTGGAAAGCAGGTTAGTGAAGTGGGAGGGAATGGAGATTTTACAGTGTCCTTGCCCTGGAGTGGGGTGGAAATGGAGATGCTACAGTATCCTTCCCCCAGGAGTAGGGAGGGAATGGGGATTTTGCAGTATTCTTCCCCTACCACGCCCACCAAGCCATTCCATGCCACACCAACTGAACCAGTAATAAAAAAAATTGAATCCCACCATTGGATGGGCCAATCCTATTGAGACGAGATAGCTCCTCAGGTACCCTATTTATCACAATATTAAATTATTGTAGCTTATGTATATACTTTGTAATAATTGATAATCTTAAATAATAATATGAAGTGATTAACAAATGTTAACATCTATAAGTTGGCTTGGCTGCCCTTTCATGGAAACTGAATACAGAATCTCAAATAATATTGTTGCATCCACTAATGAAAGAGAAACTCATTGTCAGCATTAAAAATGTAATTAAAAATGAATTTTGTATTTCCATACAGGCTGCTCTGTAAACTTTAGACTTCCAAGATGCTTTCATTAAGGGCCATCATCCAGATGACATTTACTAAAAGTCCTATTTTAGAATTTAAAAAAAAAACCTGTCTGAGATTTACTTAGATATGAGTTCCAAATAGGACCCATTTTCTTCAGATTCCTGCCTATGTTTCCCGCTTAACCTTTCTTCCATTCAGCAGCTTCTTTTAGGTTTTTAAAAAAGGCATTTCCCCATAAATAATCATAGTAATTTAAAATTCAATAATTGTGAGTCAGAAACCCTCAGGGATCTATTAGGAAAGTCAAATCTGCTCTTTGCACTGTCCTGCTGTGAACTCTGTTGGTTGGGGGGTTATAGTGCTTATTCCGAGTTTGATTAAAACAGCCTCCAGTAAATGGAGCCATCATACAGTATTCAGCTTTCCTTATCACCGAAATACCAACCAAGTCCTCTAATACTTCTGAGATGAAAATTGGGACCTTTTAAATATTCAGTCCTTCTTCTCATATTAAAAATCTGCTTCAATGAGCTTTCTTTAAAATTAACTCATTGTCAAATTTCTAAAAAGGTCTAAAAATGCCTTTTCCTTTCCGTAATTCTTATAAAGATGCTGTCGTATGTATGTATGTATGTATGTATGTATGTATGTATGTATGTATGTATGTATGTATGTATGTATGTATGTTACAGATTAAGAGAGTTAGAAGGGACATCTATTTCAACCCCCTGCCCAAGCAGGAGACCTTACATCTGCCTCTACCTAGGATTGAACTCACAACCTCCTGATTGGGAGGCAAGAGCTCCACCTCTAGGCCATGTATGTATGTATGCATGCATGCATGCATGTATGTATTTTTATGATTTCTAATCTGCCATTTATGGAATGCTCACGGTACTTGTGATAAAGTGGTGGCTTATTACTTTTATCAGTTTAAAAAATGGAAAGAAGGACATCTAATCTGAAACAGAATACAAGCAAATAGCTTGAATGTGCAAGAACAAAGTCAGGAAAGCGAAGGCTCGGAATGAACAAAAACTTGCAAAAAAGGGGAAAAATAATTTTAAAAGTTTCTTTCAACATGTAAGAAACAAGAAAAAAAGTCAAGGAAACGATCAGTCTAGCAACAGGATAAGATGACAAGGAAGTGGATTCCCTTCAGGGAGAGGGAGCGGTCAACAAATTAAATTTATTATTATTATTATTAAGTGATGGGTAGCATGGAGAAAGCACACTGCTCAATTCATTCTTTGCATCTCTCTTTGGAGCAATCTTGAGCTTCTTTCTCACTTTTTCCTCTCTTTCAGGACTAAACTGCTTTGGCATTTTTTATTTCAATGTAACTGTGAGCCGTGGTGGCGCAATGGTTAGCAGTACTGCAGGCTACTTCTGCTGCCTGCCGACTGCCTGCAATTTGGCAGTTCAAATCTCACCGGCTCAAGGTTGACTCAACCTTCCATCCTTCTGAGGTTGGTAAAATGAGGACTCAGATTGTTGGGGGGAAACAGGCTGACTCTGTAAACCGCTTAGAGAGGGCCGTAAAGTACTATGAAGTGATATATAAGTCTAAATGCTATTGCTATTACTATCTCTATACTCTTCTACAATTAGGTTTTAGGTTCTGCCACAGTGTTTTGCTTGATTGAAACTTGTTTTCTAAGTATGTCTCAGTGGTGGGTTCCTACCTGTTCGGGCCAGTTCAACCGAACTGGTAGTGGTATGGTGGCCTGAGTTGCTGGAACTGGCAGTGACCCAGGCCTGCCATGCCCACACACTGGTTCCATGATTGCTGCTGTCGCCATCACCATCTTGTTTTTCACCTGCGCATGTGCAGAACAATTTCTATTGCACTGCATGAGCATGTAGCGGGCATCCAGTGTGCACACGAGCAAACTGGCAGTAGTGCCGGCCAGAACCCACTCCTGGTATGGCTATTAATTTCTTACCAGCTTTAGCCCCCAAGAAACTGTTGGTGTTTTCTGAAGGGAGGTCTAACATGTGTTTGGAGGATTTACAGCACTGCTGAGGTTGAAATCCCTTTGGCTAGGGGACCAAAAATATTTCTCAGGTTTTGCAAAGGTTTTATGCATCTTCTGATTCCTTAAGAAGTCTGGCCATTTCCAAGGCAGGCATAGAGATAGATTGGTGGTCTTATGCTCAAATAAAATCCAAAACCAGAAGAGATAAAGAGAAGGGAGAAATATATAGAACAATCCAGGAACTGGATAAAATTTTATTGGGATCAGAAGAGAAACTAATCTCTAGATGCTACCTTGATACAAGGATGGATTGGTGAGGAGGTAATGAAGGACTCCATGATCGCCTGGGGAAAAAATCTCGGGTCCTCTCCTGAACTCGATAAGTGGAATGAAATTTGGACCAAAAATATGAAGCTCACACTGGCAACCTCCTATAAGGAAAATATTTACAAAATGGTTTATCGTTGGCACTTGCCGCTGGCAAGGATTGCCAAAATGTACCCAGGAACGTCCCCAGAGTGTTGGAAGTGTGGGAATAAAAAAGGGACTTACTATCATCAATGGTGGACTTGTCCCCAAGGAGGCAAATATTGGTTAAAAATTAGGAAATGGATCACAGAGATCACAGGTTACACAGTCGAGATGAAACCAGAGACTTTTTAATTGGGAATGAAGCCCGATAAAATAAACAAAGACATATGGTACCTGACCCTCCACATTATTACAGCAGCCAGAATACTCTTTGCACAGGACTGGAAAAATGAGTTACTATCCTCAGAAAGTAAACTGCTCTGGAAAATCACTGAATGCGGAAGCAGATCGCTTAACGCAAATACTCAGAAACCAGAAGGACTCGGATTATTACAACTGCTGGAACTTATGGTACAATTGGATGAAACACAGAAAAGGAAACCCAAAATAGTCCTAGTTGTTCTCTGGTAGCTATCGGTTTAATGGATGTATACTTAGACTCGCTTGTTGCAATATATTGTCTGTGTATGTGTAATGGGAAAATTTGTGTTCTTTTTCTTTAAAAAATTTGTAAATAAAAATGTATTTAAAAAAAAGAAGAAGTCTGGCCTACTTTTGCAACAGGGTCTCAAACCAATGGAAGTTGTGTACCCTCCTTTTACAACAGGGCGGTGTTTCTCAACCTTGTTGACTCCTAAATGGGTGGATGGGCCCCTGGAGTTCCTCAGTCAGCAAAGCCAATGCTGAGATTTCTGGTAGTAGAAGTCCACATATTTCCTTCACATGTCCAGGCTGAGAAACACTGATTTAGAGTAATAGGCAGTGTGAGACACCCAAATTAACCATCAAGATTTATGGAAGGGCAGAAACTTGATCCCAGCCTTCCCAGGTGGTGCCAGAAATGAAAGACATTCAGTCATTCTATACGTCCTTCTTCGAGGATAATTTCACCCCAAGTTTCTTTCCCACTGCATTACTTTAAGTGATGTCTCACCTGAAGGTTAATCACTAAATGGCAGGCAAGACTCCAGCAAACTTGGCTTTTCTCCCTCCACTAAAGGAAATGAAAATTAATTACTAGCTATTAAGACTTGGATCCACCTTGTTTTTGCTGGAATGTGCTGGCGGATGGCCTTCAAAACAACAACGGGAGAGGAAGGTTCAAGAGCAAAAGAGATTGGTGAGAAAGAGAAGGAAGCTGAATGAATCATTGAGATGTGGGAAAGGAAGGTCATTTATTCCGTATATTAACTGTAGCTCTGATTTATGATATATACAGAGAGGGATGCCCATCCTAAAAATATTTAGGATTAAATGATGCACATGGTCTTTGATGTGTACAATCATCGTGTTGCCAGTATGACAATTGGAGGCATGGGTTTTGATGACAGTGTCCTCAAAAAGAGGAATGCCCCAAACTTGGTTTTTTTAATACTCCTTACACAAGAAATGTGGGCTGATTGTGTGAAATGTCACAGTGAAGCTTTTCCTTATAGCCAGGCGTGAAATGCTCTAATCTTCACTACTGGTTTGGAACCGGGAGCACCCACGGCGCTTCTGAGAATGCGCAGAACCTTCTGCGCATGCGCAGAGCATCTGTGATGAGGTCTAGGTGGGTGGGCCGAGCCTCTGGCTGCCACCACTACTGGTTCACCCAAACTGGGGCGAACCAGCAGAATACCACCTCTGCTTACAGCGCATACTTAATATCTGAAGGTTAAACCTTCTGCTACAAAACTCCTCTCATTTTCATAATGAACCATAGCAATTCCTGTCCATACAAAGTTGACAATATTAATCAAATCTTAATCATGAGAAAAACTGAATGTACAGTGGGGCTAAGTTATAACAGTTGCACACTCGCAACACTTTGCGAGTGTGCAACTGTGACCGCTTTATGACCTGTGGACTTCAACTGAGCATGGCTGGCTCAGGAATTATGGGAGTTGAAGTCCATGGGTTGTAAAGAATAGTTTCCCACCCCTGCTGTAGATGATTATGTGAGTGACTACCTGAATGTCAGGCCTGCAGCCATATTTTCTTGTGGATCTCAGGCCTGCCACACTTTCTATTATTCTACTATGCATTTTCTATTGTGGGGAAAGAGGAGGGGGGATTGTATGGAGTTAGATGATATGTAGCCAAAACAAAATTCTTTCTAGAAAGCCAAGGTCATCCTTTGTCTCTGCACCTCTGCACCTGACTGAAATTGGATGGGTGGAAGCTGCCAGCATGGCACTGGAAGATTGGACCGTGTGATGGACTTGTGGATATGGGGGCAAGATCTTGAACTTTTAACTGGGTGGGAAAACCGGGAAGCCTTCAGATTTGGGGTTTCTTAGAGGTGCCAACATGGCTCTCTTAATAAATTGGAACTTTGAGCAATACTTTGCCTTGGACTCTGATTTATTTTTAGATGATATTTGGAACCCTGACACTGAAATGGTATGTGCGGATGACTTTTGGAGACAGATAGTAGATCTGTAGACTAGACAATGGATATGGAAACAGCAACTAACTCCACGGAAGAACTAGGGGTATGGCAAATAGCTCAGAAGAGACCCTCTCTAGTTTCCTGGGCTGTAAAGGCAAGGGCAGGGAGGGAAATGTACTTTCAAATTTGCAAGATTATTGTCAGCCTTGTGACATAGTCCAGTCGGGAAGCATGACCAGATAGACAAATTCTACTTTATTGTAAGGTTAGATAAACAGAATCTTGCAAGTCTGACTTCATTTCCCCTTTATTCCCCTTCACTTCCCATGTGCCTTTACAGCACACAAAACTGCTGAGTCTCTTCTGAGACATTTCTCATGCCCACATTCCTTTTGTGGGCAACGATGATGATGATGATGATGATGATAACTATTCAGTTGTGTTGGACTCTTGGTGATTCTATGGGCCAAGTCTCTCCACAACTCTTCCTTGACTGTGGTTCTTCTCCCTGTGTCCCAAGGTCATTCACACATACCATTAAATCACCATCTTGACTTTTTAGCAATTGCAATAGTAATAGCACTTAGACTTATCTACCCGTCCATAGTGCTTTACAGCCCTTTATAAGTGGTTGACAGAGTCAGCCTATTGCCCCCAACAATCTGGGTCTTCATTTTACTGACCTCAGAAGGATGGAAGGTTGAGTCAACCTTTAGCTGGTCAGGATTGAACTCCCGATGGTGAGCAGTTAGTCTGCAATGCTGCATACTAACCATTGTGCCACCACAGCTCCCCTTTTCCATCTCCCTCCTCAACCCCCTGTCCAAATCATTCCTGTTTCCCATGCAAGATTGGGGGCGGGGGGGGGGAGGATTAAGCTGGAATTTATGAATGGACGACAAATGGAGGAAAGATTAACAAATGAGAAGAAAGAGGTCTGGATAGCAGAGACAGTTCAAATCTGTGTATTATCAAGTTCAAATTATATTAGCTGGATAATGGGACCTACCATACCCTTCATTTTCCCCCCCCTCCCTTCTTTGACAAGAGATTTGTTTCTCTCTTCAGATTATATACTTGAGGACCAAGTTATGTGAATTGTTGATTTTTGTAACTCGCCCTGGAAGGATGGGCATCCATAGGCTAGGGATAAAAAGGGCCAGTCACAATCATGTGATTGAAATCCTGCTCTCCCCCTTTAAACATATGCTACATAATGAGATTCAGTGGTGCAGTGGTTAGAGTGCAGTACTATAGGCTACTTCTGCTGACTGCTGACTGCCTGAAATTTGGCAGTTCAAATCTCACCAGGCTCAAGGTTGACTCAGCCTTCCATCCTTCTGAGGTGGGTAAAATTTGGGTGTCCTCCTGGATCCCCGGCTGTCCATGGAAGACCATGTGGCAGCCGTGGCCAGGGGGGCATTTCATCAGGTAAGCCTGATGTGCCAATTGCGCCCCTTACTGGACCGGGCTGCCCTTCGCACAGTCACTCAAGTTCTCGTGACGTCCCGACTCGACTACTGTAATGCTCTCTACATGGGGCTTCCCTTGAGGTGCATCCGAAAGCTACAGTTAGTCCAAAACGCAGCTGCGCGGGTGATTATGGGAGCCACTAGATGCTCCCACATAACACCTATCCTGCGCGAGCTGCACTGGCTTCCTGTGGTCTTTCGGGTGCGCTTCAAGGTCTTGACGACCATCTTTAAAGCGCTCCATGGCTCGGGGCCTAGTTATTTGCGAGACCGCCTCTTGCCCCATACATCCCTTAGACCGATACGCTCCCACAGAGAGGGCCTTCTCAGGGTGCCGTCGGCCGGGCAATGCCGACTGGCGACACCCAGGGGAAGAGCCTTCTCTGTGGCGGGGCCAGCCCTTTGGAACGACCTACCCCCCGAATTATGCACCATCACCGACCTCCGCCTCTTCCGCCAATGTCTAAAGACATACCTATTCCAACAAGCCGGCCTAGTCTAACCTCCCATGGGGACTTTTAGATAGTTTTATTGGGTATTTTAAAATTGGGTTTTTAGCATAGGATAAGACGGTTTAATTTATATTTTAAATTGTGTATTTATTTTTGTACTCTGTATGGTTTTTTTTAATTTCCTGTGCGCCGCCCTGGGTCCTTTGCGGAGAAGGGCGGGACATAAATGTAAATAAACTAAACTAAACTAAACTAAAATGAGGACCCAGATTGTTGGGGACAATAGGCTGACTCTGTAAACCGCTTAGAGGGCTGTAAAAGCACTATGAAGCGGTATATAAGTCTATTGCTAAGTGCTATAAGGGGTTCAATAGTACATTGCACAGGCATCATTGTGACTGTTTTTGACACCACCTCCCCCAGGGACATTCCTGCTGAGAAATTCTTAAAAATGTGGGGAGGGAAGGAAGGAAGGAAGGAGAATAAAGAGTATTTTGTGCTTCTGAAGACCTGTTTTCCAAGCACGACTCCTCTTTTTAAAGCTAGAAAATTCTAGAAGCAGAATATTCTGAGTGAAGTAGAGGTTCCTGCTCCCGAAATTAAATTAATCTGGAAGTCGAGAGTGTGGTTCCATGTGGTGGGATGGGTAGTTGCGATGCCGTTTTTCACACCCCAAAATTTATCTTTCCTCCTGCTTGCTTTTGTCTCTGAATGAGAAATATGGACAGGATATCACAATTAAAAGTGGTTGCTGAACCATGCTACATTATTTGCTGTGCCAAAATCTGTGGTAGATCTTCCTGATTTTTTTTTGTTGAGTTGAGCCACTTCAGAAGCAGAAAAAGGAAAGGGAAAAAAAAAAAAAGGACCAGCAAAGCTTCTTCTCTGCTCCCTATTTTAATTGCCATCCTTACATGGTTTAGTGCCACACAAAGAAACAATTGCTGCCCTCCGTCCATGCATGTTCGAAATTGCAATGCACGCAGCCCACTTTCCCTACGAATTACATTTATGGCCTGCACTCTCGAAGCTATTAAGAAGCAGACCTAGAATGAAGGCAAAATCATTGCTCAGAGCAGAAGCTCCATGAATATTTCATTGGCAAGATAAAAAGAGCAGCTAGAAATGGGTGGGGTGAGCCAGGCACTGTTATCTGGCACAGTTGGAACGGAATTTGTTCTTCCTATCAATCATTGTCCTTCTTCTTTGAACAGGGTTGCCCAATCTCCTTCTCTTTCTTCTTCCCCTCCTTTCCCCCTCCTCCCCCTTAGGGTTAGGTCTACTTGGAGTCATGGCCAAAAACTAATGCTGGGGATAGATTCTTAGAGGTTTTCTAAGCAAAGAGATGCTGACAGTTTCCCGTTTGTACGTAGTTGTTTCTGGAACACAGTAAAGTACAGGAGGAGATCCCATTGACAATGAAAATGAATCTACTGCTAGCGCTAGGGTTAGGTTAAATCTACTTGGAGTCATGGACAAAAACTAATACTGAGGATAGATTGGTACTGGTTTTCTAAGGGATAAAACATTGAGAGCTTTTCTTTTGGAGTTGTTTGTGGACCACAGTAAAATGAATGGGAAAATCCTATTGACAAAGAAAATGAATCTACGGATAGGGTTAGGGTTGGGGTTGGGGTTGGGGTTAGGGTGAGGGTGAGGGTTAGGATTGGGGTTAGGGTGAGGGTTAGGATTGGGGTTAGGGTTAGGAACAGGATCGAGATCGGGATCGAGGTCAGGGTCAGGATCAGGATTGGGATTGGGATTGGGATTGGGGTTGGGGTTGGAGTTAGAGTTAGGTCTACTTGGATAATTGCCCAAGGACTAATTCTAGGCATAGATTTTTAGCAGTTTTCTAAGCAAAGATATGTTGATAGGTTTTTGTTCAAAGTTGCTTGTGAACCCTAGTAAAATACCTGATCAAATCTCCTTGCCAATGAAAGGTTTAAGATTAGGGTTAGGGACAGATCTACTTGGAGACATGACCAAACATTAATGCTAAGGAGAGGCTTTTAGCGGACACCAGCAATAGACTGGCAATGGGCTGTTCCCTTTTATATTACTGTAGTCCACTAATAACTTTGAAGGAATAGCTGTCAATGTTGCATAACTTATAAAACCTCTAATTATCTGTCCCTATTTTTGGCCATGATTCCTAACCGTAGAACTAACCCTAAGCCTGACTGTAACCCTAGATTCAATTAATTGACAATGGGATTTCCACATGTATTTTACTGTGGGCCCACAAACAACTTCTAACGAAAAGCTCCCTTTCCTTAGAAAACTTGTAAGAGTTTATCCCTAGCATCAGCTTTTGACCATGAGTCCAAGTAGAACTAACCCTAAATCTAGATTCATTTTAATTGGCAATGCAATTTTCTTAGATTAGTAATGCATTGCCAAGTTAGTCAACATTATTTGGCTTTGGTTAGGGCAATCTTCAATCAGGCAGGTAATTACTCTTCTGAGCTACTTGTGGAAGGCCATTATTCAATACACTGTAAGAAGATTGGAGACTGGAAGCATCAAAATCAAATAAATAAAAAGAATGGACAAACTTGTTCACCTTGATATCTGTTTTGGCACTGGTGTGACATGCAAGATTCACAGTCAACCTAATCAAACAAGCTTTGATTTAATTCAACTCAAATTTAATGTAAAAATGCAATTAACACCACCTCTCATATATTCAGTATCTTTCTCTTTTTAGATTAAAATTTTGAGATGTATATCTACTTTGGAAGAATGAGCTGTGGTGGCACAGTGTTTAGAAAGCAGCACTGCAGATTAACTCTGCCCGCTGCCAGGAGTTCAATCCTGATAGGCTCAAGGTTGACTTAGCCTTCCATTTGTCCAAGGTCGGTAAAATGAGGACACAGATGTTTGGTGACAGTATGCTGACTCTGCAAACTGATTAGAGAAAGTTTTAAAGCACTGTGAAGTGGTATATACATCTAAATGCTATTGTTAAATGCTGTACGCTTTCACAGACCCATGTGAAAGCGTACAGCATTTTATTGCATGTTTATTGCATGTTTATTTTATCATATTCACCTTGTTATTTATGTAACCCTCTTTCCAAATTACTCAAGGCAGGTCAAAATGTGAAGGAAAAGAGCTATGAACAGGCGCTCCAGATCAATAAGGAGATCAGGTGTTCCAAGAGAAGGGGTACCAAGGGGAGAAGGGCTAAGGTCTGTGGAACCTCACTTTGCTCTTCTTCCATGCAAACCTACTGGAACCACCCATTGAGGAAGGAGTGGGATCACTGGTAGAACAGGGCCTGCAAGTGCCAATCCTGTCCAGAAGGTCAGTTGTACTGAAGACTGCTGAGAAGTCTAAGAAGAACTGGTTGAACATATTCTCTCCACTCAGGTCCTGACAAAGCTAATTCATTGGGGTGCTAATGCCATTTTAAGCCCAGGCCCAGTATTCATAAAACAGCAACTGTTTTATGTAGGATTGTCTGTAGTTGGGTTCCCCACCTTCTGCTTTTTCCAGAACCTTCCCTGCAAAAGGAAGACCAGGTTTAGTGTGCAATCAATCTGCATATGTTCGGCCACTGATCTCCTGGGATAAGTCTACACCTGGTGGAGAGTCAAATACAGGTAAGGAGGGCGGGCAGGCGGGTGGGTGGGCCCTCCGGAGCACCGTACCGGAATGGTACCTGGTGCTCCCAACAGGCACTGGTACACCCGTACGGGAGCGTACCGGACGTATCTCACCACTGTACCACTCCCTAAACTGAAACCAAGCAAAGCTCATTACAGTTTATCAGGATGCTGTAGCAGAATCCAGGCAGAAGGGCTCTGGTGTCACCTGGAGATGCCAGGCATTCCGTTTTGTGCTTTCTGCATGCAAGGCAATATCTTTCTCCCTTGGATCAAAAGTAATAAAAGCTGCCTCCCAATTTCAGCTTTATATTGACATATTTGTGACCTACTTTCCGCCGCTTGCTCTTGTACCCGTCACTTGTTTGACCCAGAGAGCTCCAAACGCCCAATTCTCCACCCCTGCATCTTGAGATACTCTCTCTTCATAGAGACAGGGCTTCCTTAAGTCGAGACCTCTCCTCCTGCAAGCCTGTTGAAAAAGATTTTCCTTCCTGATTTATGCGGGTGTTTCGGAGGTTTTATGATTGCCATTTACCGGTTTATTTGGGGATTTTAATTCATCTGCTGTGATTTACCACACTGCTCGGCCGCTGCTGCCATGTTCAACTTCTATTAATGCAAAGAAAACCCCATGCCTTTTCCCCAGCAGTTTGTTTTTTAATTTCTAAGTATAAATGAGAGCATTTCTCCCCTACCCCCACCCCACTCCCTGGAGGAGATGGGGGGGAATGGAGATGATGAGAAAAAGGCTCAGCAAATAACTCTACACTCTGAGATGCTTGTGAGAAGGGAGGGTGCCTTTTTGCAAAAGGCAAGATTAATTATGTGAATAACAGCACACCCTGGGAATCATATACTAAACAGCAGCTTATAAATTCCCCAAATAAACAAGTGTGAATAAGACATCGGTCTCTAATTCACTTTCCAAAGTTCAGTCTTAACCGTATGACTCTGTGCTCAAGGGGTAGAAAGGCACAGGAACTGAACTCTATATAAATAAAAATGTAACAAGAGTTTGTTCAAAACCGCTAATCTCCGAAAGTACTGCTCCGATCGCTTCCAAGTTTTCACACAACGTTCCTTTGAAATACAGCACCAATGATATATATATATAGATTGTGTAGATGTCACACATGTGCCAGGTACATGCAAGGGAAATGTAAAAAATTGTTAAAAAGGTAGGTAGTTCGATACAGAGAGAGCAGTGGGCCACAGGTATTATGTCATCTTTATGACATAAAATACTTTGTCCATAGAGATAGAGACAGGGAGGGAGAAATGCAGTAGGTAGGTAGGTAGGTAGGTAGGTAGGTAGGTAGGTAGGGGGATAGAGAGGGAGAAATACAGTAGGTGGGTAGGTGGGTAGGTAGAGGGATAGAGAGGGAGAAATACGGTAGGTAGGTAGGTAGAGGAAGAGAGGGAGATACAGTAGGTAGGTAAGTTGGTGGGGGTTATACAGTGGTTGGGTGTACGTGTTTGTGTGTGCAGGTATAGATCTACACACAGATTGGTTGGCCATTTAATCAGACTGGGCCACATCAACGCATGGCCGTGAACGGCTAGTAGTAAATAATAAACTGCTATCCAAGAAGGTTGTAATTTTATAGGCCTTTACATGGGAGTAAGTCGCAATAACAGTGTTATTGGCTGGCTGGGGAATTCTGGGAGTTGAAATACACCCATCATGAAGTTGACACTTAAAAACAACAACAAACTATTATAGGATTTTACACAGGAGTACTGTGTAAATTCATACTGAACTTGGCAAAACTTAGTGTCTAGAACACTGCAAGTCTTGTTTGCCATTTCACTTTTCCAATTTGCTCATTTAACTTCTTGCTTGCTTAAGTTTCTATTGCTCCCTTTTGCAATAGAATTTCTTGTTCTCCCTTGAATTGTCCACACATGCATATCTCTTATTTGATGTCCTGCCTGTATGAAAGCACATCACAAGGCACCTGGCTCTGTTCTCACATTCTTAAGTGAGCAGTGGGGGATTTCATGTACTGTAGGAATACTAACAAAAAAAGGACCAGTTGGACAAGGCATTGAATCTCCAGAGGATTAAATTTTGTTCCAGATAGACTAGTACGAACTCTTCCATGGTGGTATTGTAGAAACTCCAAATCTCAGTCAGTGGCTCTGTTTTGCCTACTGTCCTGCTAGTGCACGGGTGTCAAACTCACCGTGTCACATTGCCATCATGTGATGTTTCATGATGTTTTTCCCATTTGTGAAACTGGAGTGGGTGTGGTCTGTGCATGATGCATCCGGCCCACAGGCTGCCAGTTTGACATCCCTGTACTAGTGGTTCAAATACTGATTCTCACGCAGTTGCTATGGTAGTTCACAGTTTATTCAAGGTCAAAGAGATAACCAGTCAGAACATGCAAATCGAAACAGAATCATGCTTGCTTAAATAGTTAGCTTTTAAAAAATAGTATAGAAAATAGTCTAAAGTCAGTCCAACGTTCCAAGAGTCGGGTCAGGGGTCAGACAGTCCAGAGGTCAGAATTTCAGATGCAGAAGCCACATGATTTGTCATGCAAGAGCCAGAGATCAGACAGTTGTTTCCAGCAAAGGAACATGGATCAGGATTGCCTCTGCAACAGGGCCGGCACTACTGCTGGTTTGCTCATGTGCGTGCTTTGTGTGTGCACGCTTGATGTGTGCTGCACACGCATGCACAGAACAGTTACAATTGTTCTGTGTATGCACAGAACTGAAAAACAAGATGGCACCGCCAATGGCGGCAGTGAACAGGGAACCAATTCTGGGGCGTGGCAGGCCTGCATCCTAACAATTCCAGCAACTCAGATCACCAAACCACTACTGGTTCAGCCGAACTGGTCCTAACCCGTAGGAACCCACCACTGCTCTGCAGCCAGCTGTCATTAACCAAGAGATTTACTTCCTTCTTACGTTTATGTTTATTTAAATTTATATACCGCCCTATCTCCCTTGCAGGACTCAGGGCAGTGAACAGGCAATTATAAAACATAAAACATCAGGTACAATAAATATAATAAAAACAGATTAAACAAAAACCTGCTCTAAAAAGTCCCTAATAAAACCCAATTGATAAAACAAATTTAAAAGCTACGCCAGGCCGGCCGCACGAAATAGATGAGTTTTAAGGGCCCAGCGGAAGAGACGCAGGTCCGTGGTTGTGCGCAGGTCGGGGGGGAAGGTCATTCCAGAGGGCCGGAGCTGCCACAGAGAAGGCTCTCCCCCTAGGGGTCGCCAGCCGGCATTGGCTAGCCGACGGGACCCTGAGGAGACCCTCTCTGTGTGAGCGGACTGGTCGGTGGGAGGTATGCGGTAGGAGACGGTCTTGCAAATATTCAGGTCCAAATATTCAGATTTCTTAGCAGGAAATCTCTCTGTTCTACTCTCCTCTTTACTTACTGTGTGCAAGGGCTGGGACGTCTTATGTCATTCTTATCTGACTGCTCCAGCTGTCTAGGTAGTCCCTGTTTTTGATCAGTCTCATGTGGTTCTTGCCTTTGTGTTTCCTGAGGCTGACATTACATAGGTTCTGCTGGAGTCTCTTCTTCACAGTTAGGATCAGCACCTGAGTCCTGACTCATAACATCTACCTGGTCTTTCAAGCAAAAGAGCTAGTGAGAAAAAGAGACTGAAAAAGAAAACATCTCCATCACAACAAAGGCCTGGTCACACAAAATACATCTCCCGAACACTGATTAATTTCTAGGGTCAAATCACACCTACTGCTGTCTGCCCAGCCAATGGGGAAGGAGATAATATTGGCATTAAGTCTTGCCAATATTCTCCTGGTGCCCAGGTTCATGGGATAGTAGGTCTTATCCAGTGGTGGGATTCAATTTTTTTTACTACTGGTTCTGTGGGCGTGGCTTGGTGGGTGTGGCATGGGTTGATGGGCGTGGCAGGGAAAAGTTACTGTAAAATTTCCATTTCCTCCCAATCATCTGGGACTCGGGAGGCAGAGAATAGATGGGGGTGGGGCCAGCCAGAGATGGTATTTACCAGTTCTCCAAACTACTCAAAATTTCTGCTACGGTTCTCCAGAACTGGTCAGAGCCTGCTGAATGCCACATCTGGTCTTTACTGGAGAAAGTGGCTGGGGGCTTTTCACTGCCAAAATAGAGATTATGAATGCATCTAGTGTGACCCGAAGGTGCTTTTTCAAGAGGCAACTGGACTCTCTGGTTTTTCTTTGAAGGCATTTTGCTTCTCATCCAAGAAGCTTCTTCAGGTTTGCTGAAGTGAAACATCTTCAAAGAAAACCCAGTTGCCTCTTGAAAAAGCACCTTTAGGACAACCAGGACTTGGCTGATTGAGTTAATACTGTCCTGTACACAGAAATGTTTCTTTTAAAAATATGTGATCTATTCAATCGCCTCCAGGTAATGGAAGTAATGCAACATTGAAATGGAAGTAATGCAACATTGAACTGGAACAAAGAGCCTAGCAGTTGAAGCCATGAATAGATTCCAGATATCTTACTTCTTCCCTATAATATCTTCCTGTTCCACCTGCCTGACATTTATACATTTAATAAAATAAAAGTAAATAGGAAGGCGACATGCTGTAGAAGACTAGCCTCTCCTATTTCAATAGCTATGTTTGTGCCACACAAATATCTCACTTAAGCAGGGTACCCGGAGGATGTAGTCAAAACAGCCAAGATGGTATGCTTGAAGGTCTATCTATTTGTTTATATATGGGACATGCACGGTGATCATAATAAAAGGATCCAGTTTCACAGGAACCATTGTGGCTACCATCTTTTGACCATATCCTGTGGACTCCTTTATTTAAAAGGCCTAATTGAAGAAGGAGGTCACTAATTCACCTTCCAGTTTATGGGTATTATGACTAGGCAAGCCCTGATGACATCTATTTTAGAATAGAATAGAATTCTTTATTAGCCAAGTGTGATTGGACACACAAGGAATTTGTCTTTGGTACATATGCTCTCAATGTACATAAAAATACAAGATACATTCATCAAGAATCATAAGGTACAACCCTTAATGATAGTCATAGGGTACAAATAAGCAATCAAATCATACTAGGAAACAATCAATATAAATTGTAAGAATACAAGCAACAAAGTTACCGTCATACAGTGATAAGTGTGGTTGATAGGGATGATTCACTTTTATAAGTGTATCTACCATGTATTCCAAATTCCAAAAAGTGCCCTGGGCCGAAAGATTTCTTGTTCATGAAAATGTATTTAACTATTACTTGCTTACATTTGACTGGCTATAAACTCAAAGCTGTCTATTGGCCTTATTACTTTTTGAGAGCCTTTCCTAAAAGGATATAATTGATGTCTTTTATAAATAGGATGCTACTGGCCTAGATTGAATTTTGCTCTGATTCAACACAGTTCTTATGGTGTGAAATCTCGTTGCTGACATTCATCTCCTTACTGATATCTTCGCATTTGGTTTTTAAAAATATCGAACAGTTCCTTATTCGCCTCATCGTTCACAGACATCAATGGCACAATCAGAATCTGCAGTAAAACTGGAAGCTTCAGAGTTTCCTTCTTGATCTTGGAAGCATCCATTCAACCAGTTAAGAAAATAAAACACTACTCAAGGAGAAAAAGCAGAGACATCACCCTGCCAACAAAAGTGTGTATAGTCAAGGCTATGGTTTTCCAAGTTGCAATTTATGGCTGTGAAAGTTGGACTGTAAGAAAGGTTGAGTGGCAAAGAATTGAAGCCTTTGAACTATGGTGCTGGAGAAGTTTCCTGTGAGTCCCTTGCACTGCGGTCAGTTCTAGAGGAGATCAACCTTGACTGCTCTTTAGAAGGCCAGATCCTGAAGATGAAACTCAAATACTTTGGCCACCTAATGAGAAGGAAGGACTCACTGGAGAAGAGCCTCATGCTGGGAATGATTGAGGGCAAAAAAAGAAGAATGAGATGGCTGGATGGAGTCACTGAAGCAGGAGGCATGAGCTTAAATGGACTCCAGGGGATAGTAGAGGACAGGAAGGCCTGGAGGAACATTGTCCATGGGGTTGCAATGGGTCAAACATGACTTCACAACTAACAACAACAACAAACAACAAGGTGAATTCAGCATTCACCTCCTGTATTGTAATTGCCATTGTTCTTTGGCTGAAGGCTGACCTTATGTAGTCAAAATCAGAATCAGCCATCAGTGAATGACATGAAAATTATAACTTGCTCAGGAGAAATCTAGCTTTTTTGTTAAGTTCAAATGAATAAATATAATAAATAAGAGAACCTCCCCCCCCCCCCCAGTTCTTGGAAAATTTCATGTGCTCAGGAAATAGCTATTATTATTATTTATTTATTTATAAAATCTATTGAATGAAATTTATTTCATTCTGATTCTGATTTTGCATTCTTGTTTTAATATTCTATAAGCTGCCTGCTGTCTGGTTGGTTTCAGGCGGTCAGATAAATGTCATAAATAAATAATTTAATAGATAAAATGGAATATTTTATCGAGAGTTGGGGGGAAATGATGGAAAGCAATTCTAAGAAGAGAGCCCAGCTGTCTGTCTGATTCCTTAAATTCAGTTTAATATATCAGAGCTGCAAAATCTAGACAAGCACCAGATGTGTCAGCAAAGGGATACAGAACAGTTTGACTCTTTCCTCCCCTCTGGTGGCCAACCAGAGTTTTGCATCTGATTCCATATCCTGCTAGAAGTCCTGAAGGGGCTTTTTCAGGAGTCAACTGGACTTTTTTGTTTTTTTTCTTTGAAGACATTTTGCTTCTCATCCAAGAAGCTTCTTCAGCTCTGACTGGATGGTGGGGAATGGAAGGATTTATACTCCTTGCAGATCCTTCCATTCCCCACCAACCAGTCAGAGCTGAAGAAGCTTCTTGGATGAGAAGCAAAATGTCTTCAAAGAAGAAGTCAAGAAAGCCGAGTTGCCTCCTGAAAAAGCACCTTCAGGACAACCATGACCTGGATGACTGAGAATCTCTACAGATTTTTATCCTGCTAGAAGCATTGTCACACTGCACATTTTAATGCCACTCTTATACTGACTATTACGTGTATCCTTACCATTTATATTGATATTGTTTCCTGATTGCTTATTTGTACCTTATGACTATCATTAAGTGCTGAACCTTATGATTCTTGATGACTGTATCTTGTCTTTTTATGTACACTGAGAGCATGCGCACCTAAGGCAAATTCCTTGTGTGTCCGATCACACTTGGCCAATAAAGAATTCTATTCTATTCTATTCTATTCTATTCTACTCTACTCTACTATATTCTATTTTTATAAAGTTTTTTATTTTTTATTCTATTCTATTCTTTTTTATAAAGTTTTTTATTTTTCTTATTCCATTCCATTCCATTCTATTCTATTCTATTCTATTCAAGATAGGCTTAAGATACAGAAGGATCTTGACAAACTTGAACATTGGGCACTATCTAATAAAATGAAATTCAATTGTGAAAAAAGTAAGGTTCTACATTTAGGCAAGAAAAACCAAATGCACAGGTACAGTATAGGTGGTACCTTGCTCAATAGTAGCAACTGTGAGAGGGATCTTGGAATCCTAGTGGACAACCATTTAAATATGAGCCAGCAGTGTGCAGCAGCTGCCAAAAAAGCCAACACAGTTCTAGGCTGCATAAACAGAGGGATAGAATCTAGATCACGTGAAGTGTTAATGCCACTGTATAGTGCCTTGGTAAGGCCACACTTGGAATACTGCATAGTTTTGGTCGCCACGATATAGAAAAGACGTGGAGACTCTGGAAAGAGTGCAGAGAAGAGCAACCAAGATGATTAGAGGACTGGAGACTAAAACATATGAAGAACGGTTGCAGGAGCTGGGTATGTCTAGTTTGATGAAGAGAAGGACCAGGGGAGACATGATAGCAGTGTTCCAATATCTCAGAGGGTGCCACAAAGAAGAGGGGGTCAAACTATTCTCCAAGGCACCTGGGGGCAGGACAAGAAGCAATGGGTGGAAACTAATCAAGGAGAGAAGCAACTTAGAACTAAGGAGAAATTTCCTGACAGTTAGAACAATTAACCTCTGGAACAGCTTGCCTCCAGAAGTTGTGAATGCCCCAACCCTGGAAGTCTTTAAGAAGATGTTAGATAGCCATTTGTCTGAAATGGTATAAGGTTCCTGCCCACGCAGGGGGTTGGACTAGAAGACCTACAAGGTCCCTTCCAACTCTGCTATTGTATTATTGTATTCTTGTATTCTTTGTAACCAGAACTACTGAAAAAGACAGAAGCCAATTCGTTTTGCTTTCGAAAATATATTCTTCCGTTTCTTTAAAAAACCCCATCTCCTTCCCTTTTCTCTCTGAATCCATACAGGCAAGTTGGTGAGATGTGCGCGCATGTGTGTGTGTGTGTGTGTGTGTGTGCACACAGGCACAGGCGCACCATGAAACCGGATTGCCGCACAGAGCGTTTCTCTCCCCTTTTCAGCTTCTTGCCTGCTTCCTTCCCTTCTCGTCTTTAGGGGGCTCTGTGGCGGGGGAAAGCTGGGAGTCAGGTGACGGTCTTGCACCACGCCAGGGCTGACTCTATGCTCCTGAGCTGTCCAGCACTTCAGGAGCCGTTCACTGGGGGATGCTCCGAAAGAGAACGGCGGCAGGGCGATTGTCGAGAAGCAAGATTGGCCGGCGAAGAAGCCGGGGACGGAGCTAGAGCTGGGGCAAAGATCCGAGCAAAAGCAGGAGGCAGAGAAGGCTGAGATCCAAGGGAGGGAATCCAGAAGGGAGAAGAGGCTGGCAGGAGAGAGGCGAGGCCAAACCCAGCTGCAGTGACTGGCACGGACACAAGATCACAAGGGCGCAGAATTCCCCAGCAAGGTATGATAAGACAGGAGGGGGTGGGGTGGGGGGTGGAGGGGGGACAATCTGGCTTGCCTTGGGCCGAGGGGGAGGAAAGTGGGGGCCGTGGGGAGAGAGCTGGCGACCGAGGGTCACAGCAGACCCCGAAGCCCTGCAATTGCCTAAGGGAGAAGCGGCAGGGGTGGAGGAGGAGGAGGTGTGTGTGGGGGTTGTGGGGGTGGGGGTGCAGGAAAGCTTAGCAAGAGGCTTTTTTTTTGGCTGCAGCCCCATCTGTTGTGTCTCTTTGATTGGGCTCGGTATTCTCTCTTTGCAAAGATCAGTGGAAAGGACCGGAGCCTCGTGAGGGGGTTGGGGGTTGGGGGAGAGAAAGCAGAAGGTGGATAGTGGCTGTGCCTCTTGGGAGGAGGCAGATGAGAGACTTGGCACCCCTCAGATTCTCCCCATGCGATTTGTTTTTGTTCCGTAAAGGAAGAAGACAATAACCCAAAGGGCTTGATGGGGAAGCTCTTGAGACTTGGCTCGATTTCAAAGAATGCACTCCTTCACCAGTTGTCTGGTGGAGAAATTAAAAGCAAGGCACAGGTCCTTGAGACGATGGGGATGTTGACTTACAGTAATTTGACAGCTCTTTTTGGGATGGGGAAGGGAGATTGGGAAATATACCTAGGTCTTCCCTTTAATGTGTGTGTGTGTGTATGAGAGGGGGGGGGGAGAGTTATATGTTTCATAAATTAATGTTCAGCATGAGTGGAACATCCCTGGAATTTTACATCGTTCCATGTTATTTTCTTAAAGATCCAGTGTCTTTATTTGGTCACCCAAGTCCAGGAACAAAATAAATGAAAGTGGTGGAAGGGGTTGGACTTGGAGATTTCCTAAGGTTTTTTTCTCCTCCACTGGGTTATGGGGTGGATCACATTTCTGCAAAGACAACGGAGGAAAGATTAAAGTGGACCTTAGTCCATTTTAGGGCATTAAGTAGCTTTTTTCAAATAATTCACCATAGATCATAAACATTCCCGGGAGATTTGAAGATGCAGTTTGGTAAAGGGATGTTGTGTAGAGATGAGGCGTATTCCTGCATTCTGCTCTGAATGTTGTGGGAAGTGCCCTAAGGGGAATCCTCTGTATTTGCAGAGGGCACATTTTGGCACAGGGAAAGTTGCACAGTAAAACGGAAGTTTTCTGCATCGGTTGCAAGAAAAGGCACAACAGGAACATCTAAGACCAGGCAAAGGTGAAAAGCAAGCATGAATTGTGCAAACAGTTCAGCCAATCAGTGTGTAAGACTTTGCATAAGTATGTGAACAGAACCATCTGCTTATATACAGAAATAGAGAATAGCCTGCAAATGACGTAAGCGAAGTTAAGGAGATCCTTTGGGCTCAGCAGCATAAAATCTAAGGTTGAATCCGCGGAGCACACACACTAGATTAAAATGGTATAGGTGGCATTTCATCGTATAGTGGGAATTCAGCTATGGATTTCACATATTTGTTGTCAGTCTGGCCACAATGTTAAATCAGGATACGATGTTATGGTATTTTATGTGAACATAGACATTGATTGTGAGCTTTTACTGCCTTAGGATTTAACATGGGTGAACATGGCTGGTTATTTAACCTGGTGACCAACCTCATCCGTTTGGGTTCTCTCAATATATTAAAGCATAATCAATGGACTGGGTTCATATAACCCACTGAACCACTGAGGCAAACAAATCAAATCCTCCCCTTACATGTTATGCATAGACAGCCACTAGATTTTTAAATTAACTGGTTAAGCACCTTATGCAAACCCAACCGAGATTCTGAAATGCTGGGGACAGCAAATGAAAGAGGTACAATGAATATCACACCCTCTGAGGGTCCCCTTATTGCTTGGATAATCGAAAATATCTAGCTGCCCCCGGAGACGGACTATTTGCCCATCTTCAGGATGGTCCTACTCTACCTTTCCTCAATCAAGTGCCCTCTTTACTTTACTTTATTTTTGATTTGTATACCACCCTTTTCCCTTTTGGGACTCAGGGCGGTGAACAGGCATCAATAAAATCGACAATAAAAGCATCAAAATATATTAAAATACACTAAAAATGATATTAAAAATGATATTAAATGGGTGGCCTGTTCTAAAATCCAGATAAAAACCCCTGGTAAAACGATTAAAAACTATGCCAGGCCGGCCGCACGGAATAAGTGCGCTTTCAAGGCCCGATGGAAGAGGAGCAGGTCCGTGGTTGTGCGTAGGTCAGAGGGTAGGTCATTCCAGAGGGCAGGAGCCGCCACAGAGAAGGCTCTCCCCCTGGGGGTCGCCAGCTGACATTGCCTGGCCGACGGCACCCTGAGGAGGCCCTCTCTGTGGGAGCGAACTGGTCGGTGGGAGGCATTTGGTAGCAGGAGGCGGTCTCTGCTTATGTAAGATTACCATTTGCATCATTCCTAGCTAAGATAACAAATGGCAGAATGGCTGGTTGGTGGCATTAAAATCTTTTTTTAATCAAAGTTTTTATTTTTTAATATTTTTATAAATGTATCAAAACAATGCGTGAACAATGTGGCACTTGGGTGCCATACATTCTAATACAAATAAAGCTAATAAAGTTAATCATCATTGTTACATTCCGTCAACTTATGTATTTCTAATAATAATAATAATAATACACATTTATATTAGGTTTCAACCCATCACTGTTCAATTGTTCCACATTTTATTATTACTTTCATTCTATTATATAAAAATGTATACCCTAATATTCCCCCTTCTCTTATTTCTCTTAATTTTTCCAGCTTTTAATCATGTCACCCTTTATTAAAAAGCATTATAATCTTAACTATCTGGAGAACACCAGATAAGGGGTTTTTTTAAAAAAAAAATTGGAACCAGGGAAGGAGATCTGGATTCAAGTTCTTTCCACTCACAGAGTGACTGAGTCCCTCTCTCATGGATCATGGTGGTCCTAGGAATAAAAACTGGAAAATCCGCAGACGTGCCACCTTCAGCTCCTAGGGGTAAATGTGTGATATAATGGGAAGAATCATTGGCTTGCAAGACTTCCTTCTGTAGTTGTTACTGAGCATGCATAAAGTATAGGATGTGCCACTGAGCTGTGGGCCTTTCTCCCAGCTGGGCAATTGTTTCATGTCCTGATAAATTGCACCCATTAATCCTGGTAACAACTCTCAGGTGGGGGAAGAGAGACATTAGCTTTCTTTTAAGGTACTGGCAAAGACAGGATTTGAATCAGAAACTTACTGGCTTTGCCACTTTTTGAAGATATCAGAGAAGGAATATTGTATATTCCTTCAGCCACACTAGGTCTTGCGGTCCTCTATAATTCAGGCTGAGCCAATAATAGTCCCAACTGGATAGTGATTTACCCATTCCTGCAAAGGAATTTTCATTGTGGCCCCTGGGACAGCTGCTTTTAACTTTTGTAACATTTTAACATGCAGAAAAATCCTTGAAAGAGAAGCCAGAGGCACACCCATTTTACAGATGAGAAAAGTGAGGTAGAGAGACCGATTGAAATATTTTTAGCACGATGGCTGCTGAATGTGTCTACTTGTACAATATGTTGTATTGTATTCTGCAGAGCAGTGCAATGCATTGCACCATAAACTAATCAAAGGGTGTGAGTTTGCAGAGGACATTAAGCCATAAAAAGTTAGCAAAACATAGTTCGTTGTACATATACTCTACTCTACTTGGTTAAACATGTTGTCTGAATGCAATTATCGAGAAGGAAACCTTATGTACAGTTTAGCCTCTTGAAGCAGGTGAGTGTTATATCTTTGTTTCCTTTGCAGGATACAACTTGCCTCCCTCACCTCTTCCTATTATGTTATATTATATTTTTGGCTGCAAACAGTTTGATAGAGTTCTTGGCTCTATTTTCAGTTCACAGTGAGGATGTGTTGAACTGTTGTTGATGATCCATATGACAGTGATTAAAATCATGCTCTCCCCATCGTCTTAAACTGATCTGCATGGGGTTTGCCAATTTATCTTCAAGTAGGTTGAGAGAGTAGGTCAATGAGTTTCGTGGAGCCTGAAGGGATAATTTGAAATTGGGTGTCCCTTGGTCCATTGGACCATTATAAAATTAACCCATCGATATCACCTTCTCCTTGCTGACAGCTTCTAGATGCCTTGGTCTACAACTCTCATTACAACAGTCAAGTTGGGTTGGCATCAGCTGGAAGGAAGCTACTCATTCACGATACCTTCCCACCAAGATAGTGTTTTCTTAACAAGTTCTAGATTTCCTGTAATGTTGCTTAGACTTAGAGCTCACAATTTGTGAAGCCTCAGCCCCAGCCCCTCCATGCCTGCTTTGCTTTTGCTCCCTCGTCCTTTTTAAAATCTAATTAGACAAATGATTGAATGTCACTGCTGAGAAGGTTAATGACTGTCCATTTCCTTGTCACCGGAAGCAACTGAGGCAAAGCACACATATCTTGTCTGGGGGCAGCTTTCTTTTGGACTGTTTGTCTGGCACCCACATTTTCTCTTTTCAGTGACAGACAAGCCCTTTAAAAAAAAAATCTCCTGGACCTTTAAGAGCCACCTCCTTCTGAAAGATTAATGGGGACGGTTTAAAGATCTAATGTATAATTTAGCGCTTGCATCCACACACTTAACTTGGTCACTGAATTGACCCATTTTCTGAGTTTCAATAATACACAAACTAGTAAACTTCATCAAACTCACTGAAACCAAACATTATTTGCCTGCACAAAAGACGTCAAGGTTTAAACGCACCAAGTTATCCTATTGCAGAAATGCAGGCATTAGGTCTTTAGCTGAACTGATTAACTATGGGCGAACCCAGTTTTGACTTACAAAGTCTTTGTTGCTGATGACATTTGCACTATTTTTAGTTCTGAGATGGTTTTAGTTGTTATTACATTTCAAAGCCCTCGCCAGAATTTAATCATTCTTGTGCTAGTTTTAGGACCTTAATTTGGAATTTAATTATACAAAACTAATTGTTTTGTTTTACCTTGCCTAGAGAACTTGTTTTAAGAGACAGCTGATAAATAGACAGCAACAAGAAGAATGGTAATAATACATTCCCAGCTATGTGGGGAAGAACCAGGCTAAAATCAAAAGTATATCGCTTGTAGGAACTGGGATTTTCTAAAAACAAAGCAACTCCTCCTCCTACAACCTTAACATCCAGAATTGGCCCTATTCATGCTAATTGAAGAATGAGGCTGCTGGAGAATTTGGAAGGGAGAGAATCAAGGCATCTGTAAATGTATGCATGTCAAATCTTCCAGATAGTGGACAGGACATTGCAATGGAATGGCATGTCCCTTTTTTATACATGCTTTCACATACAAAAAGATAGGGCTTTGAGCATGATGCCATATTTTTTGCAGGATTTGACACATATATAAATACACATGCTACAGATGGCCTTGAGTGAATCACCATTAAGCAGAATGGACCCTTAGGTCACATATTTTAGGAGTCGTCTTCTTCTTCTTCTTCTTCTTCTTCTTCTTCTTCTTCTTCTTCTTCTTCTTCTTCTTCTTCTTCTTCTTCTTCTTCTTCTTCTTCTTCCTCTTCCTCCTCCTCCTCCTCCTCCTCTTCCTCTTCCTCTTCCTCTTCCTCTTCCTCTTCCTCTTCCTCTTCCTCTTCCTCTTCTTCTTCTTCTTCTTCTTCTTCTTCTTCTTCTTCTTCCTTGCATTTTTATGTCTTTGGGTTATAAGACATTGTGATTTGAGCAAAGGTTCTATTTGCTGATCAATCACGAACAGTAGAACATTTTGGATGGCAATAGATTAGCAGCAAGAGCAGGAGAAATGACATGACAACCAATCTGGTAGAATGTAATAGAAATGGGGAGGTTGGGGAGAAACATGGGCCAGACCTGGAGTCTCGGGAAGGTTCTGATGAGGGCTCTGTGTCGGAGGCAGAGAGGGGGTCAGAGCCATATGCAAGTTATCAGCTGCCTTCGGAGTCAGACATCAGTGAGGCAGATGAACAGCTGGAGCCTGTTCCCAGTGTGTGCATGCACAGAGTTGCCAGACGAAGGGAACAGCTAAAGAACAGGGGTAATCTTGGCAGTGAGGCCACAGGTGGATGATGAATGGCCCCTCCCAGAGGAAATAAAAGAGGAGTGAAAGGGGAGTGGAGTTTGCAGGAGACAATTAGTTCGCTTAATTGGTTCGTGTCTCTCCGAGACTCCTTGCCAGGTTTTGCAGCTATTGGCCTGTCAGCTCTCCAAGCCAGATAAGGTCTGTGACTGTAAATCCTCCCTTGAAAGACTTTACTAGATGTGAATGAGCAGAATTCACAGTAAACTAATAAAAAGGGTTTTTGTTGGGACAAGGAGTTTGCTTCATGCTCTTAAGAAGCCTAGGTCAGAACATTGTTTTAATTTACATTTTTTTTTTAAAAAAAGAGAAATGTTCTTAAATATTTACAATCTAAAGTGGCTTATAATTAACGGGCATATGACTAGCTTTTCAAATGATAAGAAGTAAGTGAACCAGGCCTAGATCTTGCTCACTGGGTATAAAACCTTCATATAAAAGGGAAGCACACAACCTGTTATTGCCCAAGCAGAGTTCTCTGCCAGATGAAAAGGAAGAGATGGAATTTTACAGGATGCAATTCTCTCCATAAAGCTTTCCAGATTGGAGAGCTGGCTAATACTGGTGTTGCTGAGATGCGAAGAGGTAAGCAAGGCAGATCGTGGTGACCTGGGGCTTAAACTGGAGCTTTTTAGTGGTAAATTGGGAATTCTGAGAGTTGTAACGTTGTCGGAGACACCAGTGCTGGAATGACCTGCCCCCCGACCTTCGTACAATCACGGACCTTCGCCTCTTTCGTCGGGCATTAAAAGCATACTTTTCCCATTTGGCCGGCCTGGCATAGTTTCTGTTGCCGATTTTAGTTGGGTTTTTTTATCTATGTATTTTAGCACGGGGTGAAATAGATTTAATTCTTTTTAACCATTTCTGATTGTATTTATTGTTCTTTGTTTTTATCCTTTCTTGTGCACCGCCCTGAGTCCCGTCAGGGAGAGAGGGCGGTATAGAAATATGAAATAAAGTAAAATAAAGTAAAGATAGCTAACCTAACCCCCACCCCCTTTGTGTGTGTGTGTGTGTGTGTGTGTGTGTGTGTTTTGATGGAGGAAGGGATGGGACAATGCAGAGAATACTTGTTTTCTTGATGATGATGATCACAAAGGACACACTTTTCTCATTATTATTATTACTATTATTATTATTATTATTATTATTATTATTATTATTATTATTATTATTATTTCGATTTATATACCGCCCTATTTCACCTAAAAGGGACTCAGGGCGGTGCACAGAAGATAAAAACCCAACAATATACAAAGTATAAAAAATAATTAAATTAATTAAATCTGTGATAAAATTTGGATAAATAGAATTAAAACCAAGAAATATCGAATTTAAAATTATTCCCTAGTCTATGTCAGGCCAGCTAGATGGAAGAAATGTGCTTTCAACATCCGGCGGAAGAGTCGTAGGTCCGTGATGGTACGGATATCGGGGGGCAGGTCGTTCCAGAGTGCCGGACCCGCCACAGAGAAGGCTCTTCCCCTGGGAGTCGCCAGCCGGCATTGACCTGAGGAGGCCCACTCTGTGGGAGCGGACAGGTTGAAGGGAGGAATGTGGTAGGAGATGGTCTCTCAAGTAACCAGGACCCGTGCCATGGAGCACTTTGAAGATGGTAACTAGCACTAGCATTAGTTAAAGTTAAATCCACTATAACAGTGTTTCTCAACCTTGTCAACTTGAAGATGTCTGGACTTCAACTCCCAGTATTCCCCAGCCAGCGGGGAATACTGGGAGTTGAAGTCCAGACATCTTCAAATTGACAAAGTTGAGAAACACTGCACTGTAAGGAATGAAAAGTGGAATGAATAACTTGCCAGATTTTGTTTTAATTAAAAAAAACCCCACTATATACGATAATGGGCAGAAGGACGGACAGCAAATTAGAAGGAGCCCTAATTGGCAGGATGGGCAGTTTAATTTTGGATTCCCATGTAAGAGGTTTTCATAGGATTACCAACACTTACAATCAGGTCAGTTAAAGACGTCGCAGTTATATGAGCGCAATTCAATAAACTTTGTCCCCTCTTTTGTGATCTTTGCCTTGGCTTAAGGATGACATTGCTGTTAAGAAGGTCTGTGAAATGTTCTTTTCCCCAGTTGATCTCTGCCTGCCTTTGTTCTCACACACCCCGCCCCAGCTTGGTTCCAGCATTTGTGCGGATGGGTTGGGTTGCTTGTACACGTTTAATCTGACCCTTCTGAAGAGATTCGTGGTTTAGAACCGGGCTGTGCTTTTTCAGTCCTCTTATAGTGATGGGGCTCCTGTTTCTTTTTAAGTAGTCTGTTTACTTCTCAATAGTCATTCTGTCGTTGGATAAAAAAAATATCCGCAAATTGTGTGTTTATTTTATTTTATGTTATTTAGTTTGTCAAACATGTACAGGATAGCAGGTATAAGTATGAACATGGACATGAACCGAGTCCCCGAGTCCCTTTTTGGTGAGAGTGGCGCGGTATAAAAGTCTAATAAAAAAATAAATGAACAAAGGAAATGGCTACAAGTAAATGGGGACAGTAGGACAGGGAAGCTGGTGCGCTTATGCATGGCCCCTTTACGGACCTCTTAGGAATGGGGTGAGGTCCATGTAAACAGTTTAAGGTTTGAGGATGTAACAACGGAGTCAAGTAGAGCAGGGGCCCCCAACCTTTGCAACTTTAAGTCTGAAGGACTTCAGCTCCCAGACTTCTCCAGCCAGTTTTGCTGGCTGGAGAAGTCTGGGAGCTGAAGTCCTTCAGACTTAAAGTTGCAAAGGTTGGGGACCCCTGAAGTAGAGCATTCCAAGTGTTGATCACTCTGTTGCTGAAGTCATATTTCTGCAATCGACCTTGAGTTTGCATCTATTGTTTGCCCGAGTATTATTGAAGTTGAAGCTGAAGTTGTTGTTGACAGGCAGGATGTTGTAACAGGCAATTCTGATCTGCGCGTACATATTCATGAGGTAAACAAAGGAAAAGACATATAGCTCCTTCCCCATCTTTTTATTTTAATTTATCATTTTTTATTATAATTTTACAATCTAACAGCCCTAAAGGAAGTGACTTCTGGCTGCTTTTCACATTTATGACTGTTGCAGCATCGCCATAGTCAGGTGATCCAGAATTTGGATGCTGGACAACGGACTCATATTTATGACGGTTGCAGTGTCCCAGGGTCGTATGATCACCCTTTTAACCTTCTGACAAGCAATGTCACTGGGGAAGCCAAATTCACTTCAGAACCATGTTTCTAATATAATGACTGCAGTGAATCCCTCAACAACTGTGGCAAGAAAGATTGTAAAACGGGGCAAGGCTCACTTAACAAATGTCTCAGTTAGCAACAGAAGTGTTGGGCTCTTATAAGTTGGACTGTTACAAGTCGAGGACTACCTGTATACGTAAATATATGTATGTGTGTGTATGTGACTGTGTGTATATTCATGTATGTATATGCATATATGTATGTATATATGTTTGTATATATATATGTGTGTGTCTATATCTATATCTATATCTATATCTATATTTATATCTATATCTATGTCTATGTCTATATCTATATCTATATCATCTATACCTATACCTATACTCTACTCTACATCTATATCTATCTGATATTTGTATATGTATATGTATGTATACATACTTGTTGTGGCCCAGCTGGCTCCGGATGAGCTGCTGATAGACTCCTCTAGTGAGGAGTCCTATGAGTCTGTTCTGGAGGAGGAGGGCGACCTTGAGAGAGCAGAGAGCCCGGCTGGTCATCAGGAGGCACCTGGGTCTTGGAGTAGTGGGGAGGATCAAGGCCAGATTGTCCTTGATGCTAGAGTGAGAAGGGCTGAAAAAAGGAGGCTTCAACTGCATCAGAAGCAAACTTGAAGGAGTTAAATTAGTCCCAGCTGCCTAATGACTGGTCCCTCCCAAGAGGATTTAAAAGGAAGTCTTTGCTAAGAAAGTCCTTGCAGAGAACAACGTTGGATTTCTAGGTTCGTGTTTATTCGTGTTGATTTTCAGGTTCGTGTTTAGTCGAGTTAGGAAGCTTCGTATCTGTTCAGAGTCATTCAGACAAGCCGCCAAGAGAGTTAGTGGCAAGCAGCCAGTCTTGTATTAGTCAGAGAAAGGGGGGTCAGAACACATACTGTACATACATATGTATGTATGTATGTATGTATGTATGTATGTATGTATGTATGTATATGTATGTATATTTGTATAGTTTTATTGCTTTTAACCTTGCAAATTGCCCAGAATCACCACGTGGTGAGATGGATGGCGAATAAATGTAATAATAAGAAAAATATTAAATAAATAAATGCTAAATAACGAACCAACCAACAAATAGCTAAATCTACTTTAGACCAACATCATTCACTATACTTCTCCATGGCTTTTAACCCTTGCAAACTCATCCTTGTTTTCACATCGTCCATAGACCTCTTCGCCCATTGCATTTTGTTCTCAAAATTTCTCATCTCTCTCCTTTTCACAATCCCAAACAACTCCTCCTTGGACTTGCTGTGACTGAAAAGCACCAATCTAGATTAACGGTGTGCAACCTACACCCAGGGAGAGCATACGTCGGACTGTAAGGGGAATATGTGCCAGGTAGGATTGCATCTAGCTGTTCATTTAAAGTTAAATATAATTAATCTGATGGTCTCCAGCTGTGTATTTAATCATTTCCCCTTTCGGTCACATTAAAAATAATAACTCACTAACAACTTCAGAGGGCTGGAACCAAGAGTTCCATGGCTGCAGGCAACCGTGTAGATTAGAGATTCTGCCATGGGTGTTGAAATGACGAAAACAGCATATTGCTGGCGCACTGCCAGCTCTGCTTCACTTGCTAATATCAGGCCGGTACAAAATAGGTGAGGCTTATATGGCACCATGCGGCTTTCATTGATCTGATCCCCTTGCCCTTCCCCTGGAAGCGGCTTGTTCTGAACTTGTAGTGTACAGTAGATCCAGGGGGATTACATTCTCGCCGATCTGATACATTTTCGATCCATTGCTTGATGCAGAGAGGAAGGCGGTTGTAGCATCCACTTGGTTTGATGGCTTCTGGTGCTGTCATTAAAATGGTGCATTGTTACACAGCAAGAAAGGTCTGTGCCCTCCGTCTCGGTTTTCACATTTCAGCATTTTGTCAGGGGCTTTTTTTGGTCTCCCTGTCTCTGAATATATGTGAAGTTTTTGGCACTTTCCCAGGCTGGGGATATGCTGGAAGAGGTCATGTCATTGTGACAAGCTAAACGAGTCCGGGAACGTTTGGATGTGTAGCTGTTCACGTCCCATGTTTTAGAGCATAATGGCTTGCCTTGCTCTTTCTGCCTGCTTTCCTTAAATGTCCCCATTTTCTGGATAGGTAGCCGGCCAAGTTACATCATCCTCTCTGTCTAAGAATGGCTGCTCTGCTTTATACAATGGCGATCAATAAAAGATACACACTGGAAGACAAAGCTTCTAATGAAATGGAAAAATGTTCCACCAACAGGGGGTAATTTAGGAATTGTTGTGGTTAGAGTTGCATACTGTGATCTTTCACGGGCCTTACAGATTTCAGAATTTTATGAATGAAGGTGAATATATGTATCCTAGGATAGTGTTGCAGGATCCAATCTGGATCGGTCATCGGGACCAGAAGTTTTGTCTTCTGAGCTTTTGGACACTTCCTGGAGTCCATCTTCAGGGAACTTCTCTCTAGCAGACTGTGTACTGTTCTGTGTGTGGTATTTATAGCACCTGTTGTATGTAGCTTTTAAGATGCTAATTGGGGTGTTGATGCCTGGCTTTTCAGTCATTGGCTGTCATTTACTTGTTCTGGCCAGTTCATATTCTAAGTACTTGATAGGCTGGTGATAAATCAGCACAATTGATTGACAAGGGGCCTGTTTCCCAGGCTTCAATCACTTCCCTGGCTGTTTTTGTGCCTGCTCGTCCGACAATCTTAGTAGCTGCAAAATTGAATATGTGCCCTTGTTCATTGAATTTTAGCTTGTATTTTACAAGTTGCTTTGCAGGGGTGGGAAACCGATCATAAAAGGACCATAGTTCCCCATCCCTTCTTTAAAGAGTTACAGGCAGATGCTGGGTTCTCACATGCTCCGAACTGTATTTTTGGAATTGAATCTGAAGCATTGCAGAAACCTACATATAGACATTTATTTGTATTATTGAATGATTAGCAATTGTAGTGTTATTTTGATATTTTATAATAGGGGGTAAAGACTACTGTACAACATTTCCCTTGTTTCTTTATTGTGAGCAACCTTACACTCCTAGCTTATTTCAGTTGATAAATTTTGGAATAATTTACATGCTTTTAGAAATGATTTCCTATTTACAAGAACTGCTAATTTTAGAAGATGGAGTTAGAGGAGTACTGTAGCCATTGCCACACTGGAAGGCATTGATGCAGAAATCTGTCAAGCAATAGAGGAAAAAAATCTGCAAAGGTTCTAAACTAAATTATACCAGCAAATCTGGAGAATGATGTAGTGGGCACCAGACTGGAAAAAGCCAGTCTGTATCCCGATGATAAAGAAAGGACACCTAATACTGTAGAGTTTATAACTATTGCCCGATATCATTAATTTTACACACTAGTAAACTAATGCTTAGGATAATCCAATGCAGATTAAAGCTGTGGAAAGTGAAATGCCAGATGTTCAAAGCAGTCTTACAAAAGGCCAAGGAATATAAAACATTATTATGATGCATGTTGACTAATTGAGAAAGTCAGAGAATACTAAGAAGTCAGAATGTGCTCCATTGCCTATAATCTGTGAGCTGCCCAAAGTCACCTAATGGGGAGATGGACAGTGTAAACATTTAATAAATAAATAAAATAGGAAGGTCTTTGATTGGGTAAACCTTGTCAAACTATGGAATATCCTTAGGTGAACGGGACTCCCAGAATGTCCCATTGTCCTTATGGAAAGCCAACATGAGTCAAGAAACCATAGTTTCAAGAGAACATGATGAAACTGATTAACTCCAGGTTGGCAAGTATATGAGACAAGGCTATGTGGTCTTTCCTTATTTATTTAACCTATATGTGAATATATATTGAAAGAAGGTGGATTAGAAGAAAATGGGCATGGTTTTAAAATTGGAGGAATAGAATTTATCCTTGTGCTGTAACTCTACTCCGATGCCTGAAATTGCAAATGATCTTCAAGTTCAAGTAATGGAAATATAAAAGGCACAGCAATAAGAACAATGGAACTTTTATTAAATGTATAGAAAATCAAACTAAGAACAACAGCTATAGCAAAAAATGAAGACCTTAAAAGTGTCCATCTTTTAGGATCAACTATCAAAAGTGAAGGAACCAGCAGCCAAGAAGTACATCACAGACTAGCAATTGGTAGAGTAGCAAAGATATTCAGAATAGGAAAAAAATATTCCAATGCTGTTACAGGACTATTATATTTAATAATTAGAATTATTCAAGCAATGGCTCCCCCCTCCCCCTATAACTCTGAGGTCAGAATTTTGAAGGGGATAGAAGTTAAAAAGAACACTAATACTTTTACATTTTTGCGATTGGAAAGACCCTTGGAAATACTATAGATAGTTAGAAAAACCTATAAAAGAAATAACACTGAGTTGAGGCACAAATTACCAATCTGAGTTGAGGCACAAATTACCACAAAATACCAATCTGTCACAGATCCACTGATTGAAAAATGCTCAGAAAAATGAAGGAAAGAGTATCATCAGTAGACAGGTGGATGTAGAGGTAGATGGTAATTACATGAAAATTACCACAGTTATGACTGCTTGAGCAAAATTACAGTCTTATATATAGAAGATTGCTATATGTAAAAGAAATCCTTATATAGTGTATCGCTCTTTTTCACATACACATATATTCTCACAAAAGTTAAAACATACCAAGTTTTATATTGTGCAAACACAGCTTCCACCAGACTTTGAATCACCTGATTATATCTGTTATGCAAAGGGAGTTTTTGACATGCTTGAAAATGTCATCCCCAGCTAATTTCCCATCTAAATTCCTGAATATAATTTTGAGTATGGGGCAAGAAATTTGAAAGTTAGACTTTAGAGTTATAACATGGGGTTTTTAAAATTGATCCTGATCCCCTGATTAGATTAGAGATTAGTTTGGGTCTGATGAAATATTATAAAGAATAGATCTTGTTGCTGTCTTGCATTGTCTGGACAGTGTTTTTCAACTCTAGCTAGCTGTGGAATTCTGGGAGCTGAAGTCCAAACATCTTAAAGCTGCCAAGACTGAGAAACACTGGTCTGAATTTTTATTACAGGAGCACAGCAGAGACAATTCTAAAGGGTAATATGAATATTTTAGAAGCTTCTTTGCTAGTACGTTCCTCTGAATATATTCTCATCTCTTTGATTCCATTTGGAGGATGCTAAGCAAACACATGAAACACAAACTCATTAAAATACATTGATAACTTCATAGGTAACTACCATAAAGTTCCACCTGTACTGGCTAATTAAATTTATAGTTTATCTTTCTGCCAGAAATGAGATCGAGGCAACATGCTCATATATAGGTCCACTTTTCTTAAGGTAGGCAGTGCTAGAATTTGGACTAGAATTTAAGTCACCTGTGTTATAATCCAACCACTACTATTAACATGCTGTTGTTTTATATGTCACCCTTAATGGAATCTCCTTGCCTAGCAATTTTGCACAAGGAGAATCCTTGCTGGACATTATGGTACCTATTGTTATGGGAAAACCATGGATCTCAATGTAGGTCAGAGGCAGAGGCACAAATGACATGACATCCTAACCTTAATTACTGTTAATCATGTTTGGTAACTTAATGAGTTATACTAAACTAACCTATTTGTTTACTTTATTGGATTGTAGGTATCCAGAAAATGGATAATTCTTTAACTGGTTGAGCATGTTGTGTGAGTACCACCCAATTGGCACATGTGTCTTTGGTCTTCCAAATGTTGTGAGACTCAACTCTCATCAGTTAAATGGCCATCAGCCAATGGTCCTATTTGCACAACAGCCTTAACTGGATGATAAGAGGGTTACATCTCCTGGGAAATATGCCCTAGATTAGTTAATTGGTCTAGCTAATTTGTCTAGAGCAATGCTTCCCAAATCTGAGTAAATTACCCACAATTGGGTAAAAGTGGTTTTGTTTGGGTAATGATACTTTTTACAATAGGGACATTTGAATTGACTTAAAGATTGCCACGTGTACTATAATATATTCAGAAATCTTCCATAGTAATCCTGTTAAAACCAAAAACCAGTGAAATTATCAATGGCAATTGGCTGAAATTTTATTTTATTTTATTTTATTAAATTTCTACCCCGCCCTTCTACAAAAGGACCCAGGGCGGCGCACAGGAAAATTAAAAATCAGAACATAAATACATAAATAAACCAATTATTAAAACCCAATTAAATTAAATTACTCCGTGCTAAAACATTTTACAATCCTCTAATTAAAATTTATAACTAAAAAGTCCATATCGGGTGGTTATTCTAGGCCGGCTTGTTGGAATAAATGCGTTTTAAGACGCCGGCGGAAAAGGCGGAGGTCCGAGGTGGTACGGAGTTCAGGGGGCAGGTCGCTCCAGAGGGTTGGGCCCGCCACAGAGAAGGCCCTTCCCCTAGGTGTCGCCAACTGGCATTGCCTGGCCGATGGCACCCGGAGAAGGCCCTCCCTATGGGAGCGGATCGGTTGAAGGGATGTATGGGGCAGGAGACGGTCTCGCATATAGCTAGGCCCCGAGCCATGGAGCGCTTTAAAGATGGTGGTTAACACCATCTTTAATGACAAATATCATTGACAAATATCATTCAGGGATATTGTTTTTATAATACAGATAGTCCTTGTGTTATGACCAAAGTTATAATGGTGAAGAAGGAAGGGAGATATGACCAATCCTTGAATTTTGGGTTAATGAAGGAAAACGTTTGGGAAGAACTGATCTAGAGGGTGGTAGTGATATTTCTGGTACATGCAAATTGCTTACCTGAATTTGAATTAAGTATTTCAAGAATAATGATTAAATCCTAGAGAGTGGGCCTTTCAAGACATTGCATCTTCATGGTCATTTTAACCACTGCAAGGTCACAAGAAGGTATGAAAACAGGGTTGCTGGCTGCAGTATCTATGAGAGAGTGAAAACCGACAAGATGATAGACACAATGTCACAATGCAAACCTCAGCTCTTTTGTATGTGTGTATTACGTTGATGCATGACACCCTGATCCCCATCGATGGTGTTAGCTACTGATCAACTGACCCAGTCATTTGATTGGCACATGAAGGGACCTGAATTGACCGAGGGAGGAGATCATTTTGTAATGTGAACAGTTGGTATCTGTTGAACTGGGTCAAGCAGGAATTGACATGTTTTTCACGCAGGATAAATGAGATAGTCATCAAACTGCTGCACCACTTAGATGAGTTGTGTAGTCTGTTCCAGTGAAGCTATTCTAAATTGTTTCACAATCCCTGGAAAGAACATCAGGAACATCCAGTCAAAGCAATGGACAAAATGCTTAGCATAAAAGCTACAGTCTCCTCCTCCTACAAACCTACATTCTGCACAACTGATACATAAGAAATTAATTTTGCTATGGCAAGTTGTGACATTCATGAAACCAGTAGTTTTAAAACTGGATTAAGCAGACTCTCACAGGACAAAGAGCCAAGGTGGTGCAGTGGTTAGAGTGCAGCACTGCAGGCTACTTCAGCTGACTGCTAGCTGCAGTTCAACAGTTCAAATCTCTCCGGCTCAAGGTTAACTCAGCCTTCCATCCTTCCGAGGTGGGTAAAATGAGGATCCAGATTATTGGGGGCAATAGGCTGACTCTGTAAACTGCTTAGAGAGGGCTGTAAAAGCAATATGAAGTGGTATATAAGGGCAGCCTTGTCTTTAACATTGGGAATTGAAGACTTCATTTCCCATAATTACCATGCAGCATAACAACAGTCACACTGATTGGGGGGGGGGGGCATTATGGAAGAGGTGCAGCCATCATATTAGAAAGATGCTGGGTTACTAGAACTCATAGGCTTACTTGCTTCAAATGAAACTGAACCTCACTTCCTGGGGTAAGAAACGGACTGAGCTGATCCCATTGGGTCCTGCTTCCAAACTTCACGGAGTCATTCAGTGATGCGTTGGGCATCTTTGGGAGAGAAACCATTAGATTATATGGTCCTCCAATCTGTTCAACTTATTTATTTATTTATTTATTTATTTATTTATTTATTTATTTATTTATTTTTCAAATTTATACCCCGCCCTTCTTCTTGCAAGGACCCAGGGTGGCGCACAGACAATATTAAAAAACCATAAAAAATTACAAAAATACATTATTAAAAAACTATTAAATTATATCCCGTGCTAAAACACTTATAAAACCTTAAGAATTTAAAATTTATACAAATAAAAGTCAGAAACGGGGGTTTATGCTAGGCCGGCTTGTTGGAATAAATACGTTTTAAGATGCTGGCGGAAGAGGCGGAGGTCCGAGGTGGTGCGTAGATCAGGGGGTAGGTCGTTCCAGAGGGCTGGGCCCGCCACAGAGAAGGCCCTTCCCCTGGGCGTCACCAACCGGCATTGCCTGGCCGACGGTACCCGGAGAAGGCCCTCTCTGTGGGAGCGGATCGGTCGAAGGGATGTATGGGGCAGGAGGCGGTCTCGTATGTAGCTAGGCCCCGAGCCATGGAGCGATTTAAAGATGGTCGTCAGCACCTTGAAGCGCACCCGAAAGGCCACAGGTAGCCAGTGCAGCTCGCTTGATCATCCTCATGTCATTAACTAAATAACTGCAATGGGCATCCCTGTTGCCATAGGAAGAAGGATCTGCCGTGTCTGTAGTATTTTCCTCAGGGACCTCTGCAAACCAAGTGCTGCAGTCTTTGCTTAGTAGCTCTTATTTGACAAAATCAATCTTTCTGGAGAGGTAGCTGGTGGCAACAATCTATAGCAACAATGCCTAAACTGTTTGGTTCCTACAAGCAAAGGCACAATCACATACATTTCACCAGTTTCTTTCTGCATTCCATTCTGCATCCTTGTTAATGCAAGGATACCCCCTGAACTTTGCACCATCTCTGACGTGCGCCTCTTCCGCAAGTGCCTAAAGACACATTTGTTCCATCTAGCCGGCCTAGCGTAACCTCCATAATGACTTTTAGACAGTTTTAAATTTTGGGGATTTCAATTTGGTTTTAGCGCAGGCTCTTTATCAAATAAGTTTTTTAAATTTTTTATGTGATTTTGTATGTATTTTAATATTCCTGTGCGCCGCCCTGGGTCCGTTTGGAGAAGGGCGGGGTATAAATTTAATAAAATAAATAAATAAGGTAAGTCACACAGCACAAGGTTGTCAGGCAAGTCTCATCACTCCCCTTCTCCCCCTACCCTCTAGGCTGCCATGATGGTCCTATCGTCGTTGGGCTTGAGAAAAATACAGACGCGCCTTATAATAGAATCCAATGTGTAAACCTGAGATTAGGGCTTTATTCCATGCATTAAAAAAAAACTGATCTGGGGGAACAATTCATCACTCAGTCACTACGCACCACAGCTGAAGCCAAATGATTTCTTAACAGTCTCCCTGCAATTCCCAGGGGAGTGGGGGTGGGTGGAAGATCTCTAACAGGCTCTCAAGGGCAGGGTTCCTGTTTATTGTGATAGTAACTTCATTACTAGAAAAGCTCCGTGGGGGTAATTCCTTCCTGAAGGGATTAAATTGATGTGTGACAAGCCAGACAACGGCAGATTGGTGGAAGAGAGGGTTGCATAATGAAAAATAGGATTGCTGCCCCTTGCCTGCCCTTGTAGCGTTCTTAGAGAATTGTGTTTCTTGTTTCCGCAATGACAAGCCTTGTTTTGGAGCTTTGAATCTGCCCTACAGGGAGGGCAGATATATGGAAATACAGTGGAGTGCATGTTCCAGTCCCATGGCAAACTGAGGTGGGGTACATCCAAAGCAAGCACATAAATCCAGACGCAGCCCAATTCCAAACCAGTTTCAATTATTTCGTTCAGACGCAAAGGGAAGTCAGATTTTGCTGGCCCTTGATCAGTTTTCCAAGAATGAAAGAGGGTTGTTGTTGTTTTTTTGCCTGCTCTGCACTGCTCTTCATTAAAACTGACAACCAATTATGCACAAGCGTCATCTTTCCTTTTCTATGAGTATGAGAGCCGTGCAGATTCTTCACTTACAATTTAAATGTGGCCTTGTCATTTCCAAGATGGACTTGTGCATTCTAAAGTGGCCTAATACCGAATCAATTATCGGTAAGTTTGCTGAGTTCCGTGCTTCCACTGTTTTGCATACTTTAATGTCTTCTCTCTCTCCCTCCACCACTGTAATACCTTTAAAATTAAAAGGGAAACATTTTAATAACATTTACAAAAGTGTTCTGGGGATTGGTTGACCTAATAGATGGCAGCCTATTCATATTGTCTGTATGCTGTTCCTTTTACCCTTCAGAAAACTCCTTTTAAAAAACCCTTATTCCTAAAAAGTTACATTTACATTTAATGCTTTCGTATTGCAGCCAGTATTGGATAGTTGTTCTATCAGTTTTCTTCTGTACTGTTTGGAAGAGTATTTAAAATATTGACTTTATCCAGCATTGCTATGTAATAGCATTTAACATTTTGGTTTATTTTAAAAGTCACATATGATTCTCTTTAGTAATTGGCAGATTTTGGGACATGGGCATACAATTGAGTAAGTATTTTGAAATGGCATAACCTCCCTAGTAATATTTGATTGTTAAATGCAATCATGTTTCACATTTGAAAATATTGTATAGCTTGTGCATTGGATGTTTCATATGAGACAATGCACGCTTAGGTTTTATTTTATTTATTTTGCTCTTGTCACTTTCCATGAATTTTCTTCCATCCTAGAATGTTTCCTTCTTTTCTTTAGATCCCTGAAAATAGAGCTATGAAACAAAGATACCAATTTCACTCCACCCTAATAGGAAATTGCTCCTGCTTCACTTGTGAAATGTATTTGAGATATTATCCAGTTAATCTAGAAGTTTGAAGGAGAGGAACTCAGGTCAGAGGATACAGAATGGATGAAAAAGAGAAAAATGTTTTCATTGTCAGCCTCCGGCAAATCTTGAACTAGCAATGTGAGGAATGTTGAGAAAAGATTTAGCTGTTGGGCTACCAGCCAACTGTGCTAAAATAGAAGAATCTTCAGGGAGATGATTTATTATACTGGTAGAGGGGGGGGGGGGAAATACCAGTGTAGGGAGACAGACCAAGTTTGTTTCTATGAATATAGTTCCATGGATACATGTTTTATACCTCTCTATGAGGCACACATAATTATAAAATTGTCTTTTTGCAATCAGGCATCAAACCTGGAAGTCAGTCTTTTTTTACAGATTAACAGAGTTGGAAGGGCCCTTTTAGGTCATCTAGTCCAATCCCCCACTCAAGCAGTCTTGTTTTTGTCTGTAGAGATGCTCATCCATCCAGGTTATGGTTGCCCCAAAGGTACTTTTTCAGCAATCCTATTTTTTCATTATGCAAAAATCAAGAAAGTCTAGTTGCCTCCTGAAAAAGCACCTTTGGGTCAGTTTTGTTTTAGGAAATGCCTGTAAGATGGATGCTAACTTGCACATCTACAACCTTTTCTACCTTGTGATCACAGCAGAGAGAAAAAAAGTTTTATTTTACTAAAAGGCCAGACTCTACACATTCTTGTGTGTGTGTGTGTGTGGGGGGGGGATTTCTTCTATGACCTGAGTGAGAATTCAATTTACTTTTAACTCACCCCATCATCCACATGTCTGATTTTGACACAGATACCAATTAGGACAAAAAATATGCATGTAAATATAAGTCATAAATAGGTACCACTTTGGTGTTCTGTACATTTTGGCATATAGTCATGCTGGCCACATGGCCACTGTTACCAAGTAGCAGAATTGAATCCCTGCAAAGCAGAGCTGAGTTGCTACCGGTTTGGCCTGGTTTGGCCAAACCGGTAGTGGCATTTTGGTCTGGGTCGCAGAATTGGCAGCGACCCAGGCTGGCCACGCCCTCGAACAGGTTCCCTGGTCACTGCTACCGTTGCCAGCATGTTGTTTAGTAGTGCGTGTGTGTGCCCAGTTCAGTGTAAATTGTTCTGTGCAAAGCACGTGCAAAGCGAACCGGTCGTAAAACCAGGAGCAACCCACCTGTGCTGCAGAGTGAGGAAGTGTTGGTTGGGTAAGCATTGTTTCACAGTCCTTTCTCCTCTCCTGGTTAGAATCACAGGGGAGCTTTCACGCAAAGAATCAGGACCATGGACAGTTCCAAAGCAATGCTGGGCAAGAGCTTCAGGCGGTTGCAATGCAACAATGCTTTATGCCCGGGTCGCCAAACTTGATTTCATTGAGGGACGCATCAGGGTCCTGCTTGACCTCAGGTTGATGTGGCCAAGGTGGGAGTGGCCAGATAGACATCACTCATGTCAGAGGTGCCTGTGGAGGACCAAGCGCTCGGCCACTCTGCCAGTGAAAATGGGCTCCCAAGCTCCCTTTATGGCTGCAATGGCTTCCTGCAACAATCTGCCAATGAAAACTGAGCTTGGGAGAGACACCCATGGCCTTTCCAAGCTGTGTTTTAGACTGTGATAGCATCCTGTAACACTCTGCCACCAAAAATGGAGCATATGCGGTCCTCCTAAGCTCATTTTTCACTGGCAGAGGCACTCAAGGCTGGTCCTCTGCTGTTTCCAGGGTGGCCCCATGGGCCAGATCTAAGCATCCTGCAGGCTGGATCCAGCCTATGGGCCTTGAGTTTGACATCCCTGGTTTATGCAGCTGAAGCTGTTGGCAGGCATTTTAGCTCTGATTTAAGAAAAACCACTCAATTCCTAAGATATAACTTCTCACAGAGAAAGGGAAGGCTGGATGGAGCTGGGGGTTTTCAGTAAGACCAAGGTTTTAGAAGCAGATTCCTTGCTGGAAGACAGATGATAATATTGTTGGGCTTCTTAAATGGCTATAGGGCTGATTCCTAGATTTCCCTTGGTATGGATGTTTCTGCTCGGCCTGAGATAATGCTGCAACTTACCATCAAAAGAATTTAAGGGTTAAGAATAACAAATTCTACAAGATATATAGCAATGGATGCCACATGCCAGTAGAAAGTTCGTAAACAGATATTTTCAGTTTCAGGATGGAACGGAAAGCTTTTAAACTTCTCTAGCTCAATCTAGGATTGATCATCAGACCGGTTTTTATAAAGCTCTTGTTCACAAGGGGAGCTTTACTCATGTGTAGGTTATTATTCAAACAGAATCCTGCTCTGAGCTCTTTAGACAGAACTATTATACTTGGAAATCAACTGAGTATCCACTGCTTCTTAGGACTGGAATCAGCCTTAATTTCCCTCTCAGATCATCTTTCTATTCCTTGAGGAGAAAGATCTTCTATAAGACCGATAGAAAGATCTTTCTATCGGTCCATCATAGAAAGTGTCCTCACATATTGTATCACAGTGTGGTATGCTGGTTTAACAGTTGCGGAGAGGAAGGCACTACAGAGAGTGATCAATTCGGCACAAGAAACCATCGGTTGCCCTCTGACATCACTGAATAACATCGCCAGATCTCGCTGCTTTAGCAGAGCAAGGAAGATTCTCAAAGATGATTCACACCCTGGTTGGTATCTCTTTGCCCTTCTACCATCACGCAGAAGATATCAAAGTATAGCCAGCCGAACGAACAGGTTTAAAGGTAGCTTCTATCCATGGGCTGTGAGACTTTTAAATTCAATTGCAATCACTCCATGCACATGCTAGTTTTTTCGTTTTTTCTTTTCTCTCTTTTTTGTTTCTGTTATAATTTTGCACCAGTGAAGTTAAAACCAATTTCATTGTAATTTTTACAATGACAATAAAGATTATTATTATTATTATTATTATTATTATTATTATTATTATTATTATTATTATTATTATTATTATTATTATTATTATTATTATTATTATTATTATTATTATTATTATTATTATTATTATTATTATTATTATTATTATATGTCCCAACATTACCAAAAGTAAATTCATCTTCCTCTGGTGTGAATCTCCCAAACCTTTCCAAGGTGGTGAATAATCACATTATTATTAAATTAAATTATAATTAGATCTTAATTTTCATTTTTGTCCTACTTCCAGCTTCTAGTTGGAATTTGACCTAACACATATTTAAAGGCCAAATGGGGACTCAATCTCCAGAAAACTAAAATGAACAATTTTCCTCAGAACTGTACTACTATGCTGGTTCAACAGCCATGAACAGGAAGGCACTACAGAGAGTGATTAATTCGGCACAAGAAAGCATTGGTTGGCCCCTAACACCACCCAATGACATTGCCACATCTTGCTGTTTCAGCAGAGTAAGGAAAATACTTAGGGACAATTCACATCCTGGCCAGTGTCTCTTTTCACTTTTACCATCGGGCAGAAGACGCAGAGGTATAGCCAGCCAGACAAACAGGCTTCAAAACAGCTTTTATCTATGGGCTGTCAGACTCCTAAATGCAATTACAATCACTCCATGCGCACATGGAAACATATGACTGGTTTCTCCCTAATTACTTGTATAAGGACCATTTTCTAGATTATTCATGTTGTCTTGTATTTCTGTTATGGATTGCACCAGTAGAGGCTAAATCAATTCCGTTGTATATATGTACAATGACAATAAGGGCTATTATTATTTTACATTTTCTTTGAGCATTGGTAAGTTATAGTCCAAAACATCTAGAGAGTGCAAAATTATGGAAGGCAATTCTGAAGAACTACTGTGATTAAGGCGTAGGTTATTCATATCTACTTGTTCTTTAGACCTTTCCAAAGCAATAATAGAGATAAAAGTAGAAAAACCTGGAAAATTTCAATGAAAAGAAATAGCAAAATGTATCACTTTGGGCACTGCTTTTAAAGATGCGAAGTTGGTTATTTTGTTGTTTTTGAGTGATAAAAAGCCTAATGGTATGTGGATTAGGAGTTGAGTAGTAGACACTATATTCAGCCACTCAATGAATTTTTGTAAGTGCCCCTGGAGGAATGGGAGGAGGAGGTATCAAAATTGGCCTTAAAAAAAAAAAGATGCTGTAAGTTTAGATTTAATGCATCACTCAAAATAACATAGGCAGGAATTCAGCCTGAAGTATAAATGTTTGGTGTATTATATAAAAATGAGTTTTAAGAGAATATAAGTACAATTTTGAAATGAAGGCTCACAGCACTGCAAAGAGCTAATGCTGTGAAGTTCACTATCATTCCAAATTTAGCCATCATTTAGGATGCTTGAAAGAAAGAGGATCATCACATTTCCTGCCCAGGTATCATAATGAGGCCAGAGGTCTATAGGGCGGAATAGCAATAATAAGGTAAAGGTCCCCTTGCACATATGTACTAGTTGTTCCTGACTCTAGGGGGAGGTGCTCATCTCTGTGGGCCTAGGTGAGCTGAATTTCTGCTTTCATCAGCTGCCTAAGATGTTTACAAGCTGGGTAAAATGTTTCACCTCTGCCTTGGATTCCATGATTTTGAGATATGTCATTCCCCAGCATAGAAGTTGCATAATGCAGATACTCTCTCTCTTTCTCTCTTTCTCTCTTTCTCTCTCCTTCCCTGTATGGAGGAAAACAAAAGGAAAAATTTCTGCATCTCTACTCACTTGTGGATCATATTCCCTGGTCTAACGTTTTCCTGGGTGAAGGTGGGGCATTACTGTATCGCTCTGGAGATCTTTGTAGAAATGACCTCTTTAATCTTTTTTGTGGCCAGAGAAATGAGGAGATATATGAGCTTCCTTAGGGGTGGAAAATGCCATTAGCAAGGGCAACAATATTGCTCCTTAAGAGCTATTGCTTCTATAATTTGCTTCTTAGGCTGTTTTTCTGCTGCTTTTCTAAATGGCCCAGCATGCTTTATAATAAAATGATTAGATTTCATTAAAGAGAAATAGCTTAAAATAAAAGACTCTTTTTCAAAACATTTAAAACTAAAGATGATTTTTTAAAAAAAGGCTGTAAAACTGGTCTTGACAGATCTCTTGAGGGCCTCTAAAGAAGGTAGGTGATTGTTATCACCTAGGAATGTGTCTCACAATTAGGATCCACAAAGGAGAATTGATATCCCCAAATTGATATCTCAGATGACCTGGCACCTGAAGATGGACTTCTCCTGAAAAATGTAGGGATCATGCAATCCCAAAGGTGCTTTTTCAAACAGCAACTCAGCTTTCTTTTCTTTTTTTTTGAAGACGTTTTGCGTCTCATCCAAGAAGCTTCTTCAGTTCAGTCCCTTCAGAACTGAAGAAGTTTCTTCAATGAGAAGTGAAACGTCTTCAAGCAAAAACAAAGAAAGTCCAGCTGCCTTTTGAAAAAGCACCTTTGGGACAACTATGACCAGGTATTTTTGTCCTTGGCCTGCAAGGACAAAAAGGTTAGCCATGAAATAAGACCATAACCTGCTAGTAGATAAAATAGAAAAATGTGGGTTAGACAGCATCCCCACCAGATTGATTTGTAACTGGCTGACCAACTGCACTCAATGTGTAATTCTAAATAGAACTGCATCTACATGGAGGGAAGTATGCATTGGAGTATCCCAAAGCTCTGTTTTAGGCCCAGTACTCTTCACCATCTTCATCAATGTGTTGGATGAGGGAATAAATGGGGAACTCATCAAATTTGCAGATGACACCAAGCTGGCAGGAGTAGCCATCACTCTGGAAGATAGGCTTAAGATACAGAAGGATCTTGACAGACTTGAACATTGGGCACTATCTAACAAAATGAAATTCAATGGTGAAAAAATAAGGTTCTACATTTAGGCAAGGAAAAAAATGCACATATATTATATATTATAATATATATTATAATATATTATGTGGTATATGTGGTACCTTGCTCAATAGTAGTAACTGTGAGAGGGATCTTGGAGTCCTAGTGGCTAATCACTTAAATATGAGCCAGCAGTATGCAGCAGCTGCCAAAAAAGCCAATACAATTCTAGGTTGCATAAACAGAAGGATAGAATCAAGATCACGAAAGTGTTAATGCCACTTTATAATGCCTTGGTAAGGCCAC
>CM077643.1:385854418-385891918 GCA_039707465.1 Rhabdophis nuchalis
GCCATTTGCAAATATCAGCCTATTGCCCCCAACAACCTGGATCCTCATTTTACCAACCTCGGAAGGATGGAAGGTTGAGTCAACCTTGAACCACTGATGCAATGGTTCAGTTTGGTTCTACCCCCTCCCTACAATTCTTCGCCCTCAAGCTAGATGGGCTTAAACCAGGCTATTCTATAAATTGACTAGCCTTTATATATAGTGGTGGGGAATTTGGGGAGTTGAGGTTGACACCTCTTAGAGTTGCCAAGGTTGAGAAACAAGGCTGTAAAGAAAGGATAGCTGCCCAGAGTTTCTTTGAACCACAAGATTGGGTGGTTTATAAATTGAATTGAAATAGCTTAACTTGTTTGCTGTGTTTTCAAAGCAACTCAGAGAATAAACTCTAAATCAAGCTATTCCCAGCCTTCCCACACATTTATTTGGAAGATGCTGTACTTTAGCCTCAGGCTGTCTCTGCAAATGGGTCAACATATATCAGGCAAGATTGCAAAGCTTGTAGCAAAAAAATGCTTTGGGCAGTCAGAGCCTGCAGTCCTATCACAAAGTCTTTTCCAACCCTTTCAGATATCGTAGAATACAGTGTCCATCACCTTCAAATAGTGCAGTATAGTTGAGTATGATGGGAGTTGTGGGTGCTGGGATAGCTGCTCTGCACTTACCTGGATTAAAACCCCATATAGAATAGAATAACAGAGTTGGAAGAGACCTTGGAGGTCTTCTAGTCCAACTCCCTGCTTAGGCAGGAAACCCTATACCACTTCAGACAAAAATTGTTATCCAACATCTTTTTAAAGACTTCCAGGGTTGGAGCATTCACAACTTCTGGAGGCAAACTGTTCCACTGATTAATTGTTCTGACTGTCCAGAAATTTCTCCTCAGTTCTAAGTTGGTTCTCTCCTTGATTAGTTTCCACCCATTGCTTCTTGTCCTGCCCTTAGGTGCTTTGGAGAATAGTTTGACTCCCTCTTCTTTGTGGAAACCCCTGAGATATTGGAACACTGCTATCATGTCTCCCCTGGTCCCTCTTTTATAATCCCGAGCATTAGAATAGACATATAAATGGGAATTAATTCTTGATATACAGCTGGGTCAATGGTGACTTGTCAATATTCTTCTCTGACCTCAGGTTGAAGGCAATGGGATATTTAAATTCAAAGGTCTTCTATTATATGCCCCCAAGGTTAAAGACAACTACACTCTTCCGCCAGTGTCTAAAGACACATTTTTTTCAGCAAGCCGGCCTAGCCTAACCTCCCGCTGGGGCTATTTTAGATTGGGGTTTTAATTTGGTTTTAGCATAGGATTGTTTAATTTAATATGCTTTTCAATTTTGTATATTTTGTTTTATATGTTTTAAATTCCTGTGCGCCGCCCTGGGTCCCTCGTGGAGAAGGGCGGGGTATAAATCGAATTAAAATAAATAAATAAAAAATAAACTGCAGCCCTCACAATTTCCAGCCAATACATCCTTTGCTTCTTCATCAAGCTTTCCAGACAACATACTTTTTGCTGAATTGTATCTTACAGAAGAGGTGAGCAGATTGTGGAGAAGTCTAGCATCTCTCCCCCATCTTGAAAATCGAAGGTGCTTTGCTTGTAGAGTATAGCCATTAAACCAGTGATGCAAATGTATTCGGGTGCCTTGGAGAGTTTCCCTAGTGTTTCTTTGGTAGGACAAATTGAATCCACACCATGCAAGAAGCAACTTTTCATGAAGGGAGAGGGAGGCAGCCAACAGCTTATCCGTGTGTCACCATGTGTTAGAAGTCATCTGTATTTTCCAGATATAGAAAAGCTTGTATGGGTGTTATGTCTGCAGCAGGAGAGAAGACATGGCAGATCCAATGGAAAAGGTCAGGAAGAGCTTTGCCAGAGGTGGGAAGGGAGAAAGAGAAAAGGTGACACAGATATGTCCATCGCTATGCTTTGGATGATGATGAACACAACAAGATTATTAGTGCAAAGAAATGTCAGAGTTCCCAGATATGACATGCTAAGTATGAATACATTATTTTAGGGTTTTTAATTTTAATAACTCTGGATGTTATCATTTTAAAAGGTTAATTTTAAATTATATTTTAATTCATATTAATTTAGATTTTGATTGACACTGTTACTGCGTCTTAGTTTGCATGGTGTTTATTTTGTGTTTTATTTGATTTCACTGTATAGGTTTTAATTTCAATTGCGTTTTAGGGAATTTTACAGTTAGCTCCCGACAGCTGACTATTGAGGGGGGGGGGGGAGAGAAGGAAGATACTCCAAGCAATTTGTCTATGGAGCTTCTTAATCATCCAGGTCATGTTTGTTCCAAAGGTGCTTTTCAAAAAGTAACTTGGACTTTCTTGGTTTTTTTCCCTTGGAAATGTTTCTTTTCTTATCCAAAAGGCTTCAGTTCTTCAGCAGATTCATTCTCTCCTGATGTAACTTGATTCTCAGCCTCCTCATCTCTAAAATAATCAGAATTGTATTTTTAAGCAACTTTCTTCTCAGAACGAAGTAGCTCAAGATAGCAAAGGCAGTGCTTATTATAGTGCTGTATGAATGATTAATAACTTCCCGATATAAAGCCATGGTTTTCAGCTGAGATACAGAGAATTGCATTGGTTTGATATCTGAGATGCCAACAGTCCATCTGCCCTTGACCAAGAATTCACATGGAAATATGTGGGGTCCTTTTGTAATTGCACACCTCTCATCAAGATCAATTTTGTGCAAATGCACCTATTCTCTGCAAAGCCTTAGTGTAGAGATATTTCTGGAGCTACATCTTATTTTGAAGCAGAGGAAGTTTGGGGACCACGGAGGTGAGAAAAAGCAAAATATTCTGTAAGGTTTAAAGGCACTCTGGGGGAAATTTTAACTGCATTGGCACAATACACTTCACCTGACTATAGAATTATCTCATTTTTCTGAACTCACCCAATAAAATTGGGTTAGTGCAATAACTACATTAAATGTATTGCACAGGTACAGCTATACTCTCCGATCCCGCCTACCCTAACTTTAAAAGGAAGCATTATAATCTTCAGCATGATGTTTGGAATAATTCATCACATCAAATCATCATGGGCATTGGCTTAGTTGGTAGTAGAGATCCAGACAATAGAGTTTGTAAGGCACAGTTTGAGAACCTGGCCAATGGTTGTTTATTAAAAAAAAATAGTTAAACAAGCCAAGGTTTAGATCTATGTACAAACCAGTAACTACTGCGCACACATTTAGCTACTTATCATCTAGCAATTTCTAATTATGAGAAAATCCCTAAAAATACCATATTTGGAGACTTTAAAGGAGCAGAATTTCTCTCTTAGTAGTATATCTTGAGGAGCAGATTAATTTCAAGGCTAAATTCATTTTGGAGGTTGTCTTTTGGCCGCAATATAAAACACGGGGAGGAACACGCTGATTTTTAACAATCCCATCTCTCTCTCCAAGGGTGTCTGTCTTTTGAAAGGAAAAAAAAAAGAAACACAAGGCTCTTATCTTTTTTTGTGTTTGCACAAGCTCAGCTGCCAATCTGAAAGGTATTGAGTTTAATTATATTTCCCTTGACAAGCAGTGTCTGAAATTAAAGGTGAGAGGCACAGTGAAAAAAAAGAAAGAAAGAAAGAATAGCCTCTCTGCCTATTTTTTCCCCACCTGAGATTACAGTCTTTGAATGGGACATGATGTCTGTTGAGATGACAATGGCAACTGCTCTTGTTTGGTAGGACTTTTCTGGTAACTACCTGTGAAAAAATTATTTTCTCCTGCTTTCAGACTTTCCAACGTTTTCCAGCTGCCCTAGAAACTCCTTCCTCTCTTGTCAACCAGATCTTGAATTAATACAATAATGCAATAGCAGAGTTGGAAGGGATCTTGGAGGTCTTCTAGTCCAACCCACTGCTTGGCCCTATACATTTCAGACAAATGGCTATCCAACATCTTGAAGACTTCCAGGGTTGGGGCATTCACAACTTCTGGAGGCAACTTCTGTTCCACTGATGAATTGTTCTGTCAGGAAATTTCTCCTCAGTTCTAAGTTGCTTCTCTCCTTGATTAGTTTCCACTCATTGCTTCTTATTCTACCCTCAGGTGCTTTGGAGAATAGTTTGACTCCCTCTTCGTTGTGGCAACCCCTGAGATATTGGAAGACTGCTATCATGTCTCCCCTAGTCCTTCTTTTTATTAAACTAGACATACCCAGTTCCTGTAACTGTTCTTCATATGTTTTAGCCTCCAGTCCCCTAATCATCTTTGTTGCTCTTCTCTGCACTCTTTAGATTAGAGCTTATTTTTTTATAGCTTTTGCACCAGCTGCCAAAAAAGAAATTTTTGCTCTTGTTTGGAGCAGGAAGAGCTGTACCTGTCAGGCCTAGAAGCCACCTTTTGCATTGGGCCTTCAGGCCTGCCACAATTAAGGCTGTGGGAAATTGGGAGGAGGGATCATATGGAGTATGGTACATATATAGTCCAAATAACATTCCTTTCTCAGAGAGTCAAGGACACTTTGCCCTGCAGCTGCGATGGTGTGACTCGGAGGCATCTCCAGTTTTGGATGGAACCTGATTGGATCGTGCAAAGGACATGTGGGTGCTGAGCAGGGACTTGAACTTTCATTTGGGTGGGGAAAATCTTGAAACGTTCAGATTTTGGGTTTTCCCAGATGTGCCAACATGACATATCTAATAAAATGGAACTTTTCAGTGCACCTGAAATTACACTAGCTGGCAAAGACTACCTTGCGAGGTCAAGGAACAGCTTTTATAAATCTGCTGAGCTGGGTCTAGTGCCATAAGTTTGTTGTTCTGGCATCACTGGTGGAATTCAGCTTTCGTTCTAAATATAAGGGGAAGATGTAAATCAGCAGTTTGTTATTCTCACTAAGAGAAAGGTCACTTTCTCCTTAAATGAAGGAGATCATTGTAGATTGTAGGAGGAGCCAAGATAGTCCTACTCCACTCAGTATCAAGGATGCAGTTGTAGAGGTGGTCCACACTCAGTATCTGGAGGTGCAATTGGTCTCTCCACATGCCATCCTTAGTGAAGCATGCAAACCAGCATCTGCATTTCCTGCATCGGATGAGGAGAGCACACCTTTCTTCTTCTATCCTGGCCACTTTTTACAGAGGCACAATTGAGAGCATTTTAACAAACTGCATCACTGTTTGGTTCGGTGGCAGCAGCACCTCAGATAGAAAGTCCACACAGAGAGTAGTAAAGACAGCCGAGAAGATCAAAGGGAGCTCACTTCCTGGAACTCAGGATGCTGCTTATGAGTCCTATGCTCTTAGAGCTCAAAGCATCATTAGAGACCTCCACAAACCCATTTCATGGTCTGTTTTTGTTGCTCCGTTCTGGGAGGAGATTTCGAAGTATTTCTAGCAGGACTACCAGATTCTGCAGTAGCTTTGTTCCCTATGCCATCCATCTGGTAAACTGGCAAGATTCGTTTTTCTCACCATGTAGAGGTATACATCTGAACTAGACTGTGTTGTTTCTCCATGTCATATAATATATGTGGGCATATGCATAATTCTGTGTTTGTTTGTTTGTTTGTTTTGTTATATTTATGTAGTGTATATTGGAGGTGGTGACCGTTTGAGAGCTGTATGCAATGAAATTTCAATTTAATGTATGCTGATTAGTGTAGATTCAAAGTGACAGTAAAAACTCTATTCTATTCTATTCTATTCTATTCTATTCTATTCTATTCCATTCCATTCCATTCCATTCCATTCCATTCCATTCCATTCCATTCCATTCCAACCTTGTGACTGAGCAGGGCCAGTTAAGAGCTCATTGACGTTAGAAGACAAACTAATCATCTTTCTACTGCTTTTCTAGCTTTCCAGCTACCTACCACCACTAGTTCCCTTGGTCTTTTTTTCTGAATCAGTTGACACATGTCCAAACCAAGCTGTGCCAGCTAGCAGGCATTTATTATTTCTGTGAATGCCTGTAAAAGGACTGCCAGGGCTTGAATGGTCCAAATTCCAGGGAGGGAAAAGCACTGCAAATATTGGGTAGATAGGTTACGTACCCTGAAGCGATAGGTTGAGAAAAGGATCCCCGTACTTAGGAATCTGTCAAATAAAAAAAAAGAGAGAGAAAGAGAGAGAGAAAAGGAATGGTAAAGCTGGCATTCTGAGCTCCACAGGCAGACTTCCAAAGAAAACACTGAGCTGCAGACTCCCACCATATTTATTTTCTCAAAATGCCACCGGGGTCCATGTGGAGCTTAGAAGCATTCTGGAAAACAAAGATGATGCTCTGTTGCTCAGCTTGCCTTGTGATTGTGTGTGTGTGTGTGTGTGTGTGTTGATTGTTAAAACAAGATTTTTTTTAAAAAGAGAATTAAATCAGGAAGTTTGGCAAGAATCACGGGATGCCAGCGAACACCACAGGGTCTACATTTGTCTTATTCTATTCTTCCTCCGTAGGAATTTGCAGCCTCTTCTCGGTCCTTGCTGGTCCCTCTGCAGAGTTTCAGCAGCAAAATCTGCTACTTCAGCATGGCGCTTGATGAGAAAACACCCTTGAGTTGCTGCAGGGAAATTGCTGCTCCCTGCCAAAAATTGCTTTTACCAGCCCTATAGGGTCATTATCAGGCCAGTTTTGCTGCAGTGGCTTCTCTCTCTCTCCCTCCTCCCCCCCTCCCCCCCCTATCTCTTTCTCTCTCTCTCCTTCTGATGTCTACCTGCAAAATGGGCAGCTTGGTCTTTTGCTGCAATTAGTATGGCCTTCCACTGGGACTGTAAATCCTTTTTTTCCATGCACTGGAATGGGAAAAAGTTGAAATAATAAAACTGGTAGGTTAGGTGCATGCGATCCCCCTCCCCCACCCCAAAGGACCTCCTCTTTGTGGAATTCTGACTAGAAAGCAGGGTTACGTAGAGCAGTGGTGGCACAGTGGTTAGAATGCAGTATTGCAGGCTAACCCTGCCGACTGTCAGCAGTTCGATCCTGACTGGCTCAAGGTTGACACAGCCTTCCATCCTTCCGAGGTCAGGAAAATGAGGGCCCGGATTGTTGGGGGCAATATGGTGATCTTATAAAATGCTTAGAGAGGCCATTAAAAGCCATATGAAGTGATATAAAGTCTAAGTGCTATTGCTACGTACTTCATCCCCATATGTGTGGGGCCTGCGGGCTGCATCTGGGCTGCAGGGTACATAGATCTGGCCCATGGGGCCAACCTGGAAACAGCAATAAGGACCAGCCCGCGGTGCCTCTGCCAGCAAAAATGGAGCTCAGGAAGGCTGTGGGCAGCTTTCCCGAGCTCCATTTTTGCTGGCAGAGGGTTGCAGGAAGCTGTCGCAGCCGAAAATGGAGCTTGGGAGCCTGTTTTTGCTGGCAGAGTGCTTGTGCCACCACAGGTGACCCTGACACAAGTGACGTTGAGCTAGCCACACCGACCCTGGCCACCCCCATCCACCCAGAGGTCAAACACATCCCTGATGTGGCTGTCAATGAAATTGAGTTTAACATTCCTGACATATATATTGGATGATGGCTCCAAAGTCTCTAAAGAGACAAGATAGTGCAGAAATTCAAGGGCTGGGCTGATGCTAGAGAGACTGACGTTCAATTTTTTTTTTAATACAGCTTTGGAGCTTAAATAGTAATGATGAGTTTCATGTTATCTCTTAGCCCAGCCTGTCACATGGGGTGAGGATATATTGAGGATAAAAATAAAGGAAGAATCCATCACCATATGCACTGCTTTGAACCCTTAGAGGAAATTAAGATAAATGCAGGCATAAAATGCAACAGCGTGTGTTTAAAGTATTTTATCACTGTCTGTGGCTACAAAGGTTCCTATAAAGGTTCCTACTAGGGATGTTAGTAGCCTCTCTTCTGAAGGTTAGAATATAAAATATAAAACATAATATAAATTAGAATTAGAATTAGAATAACAGAGTTGGAAGGGACCTCGGAGGTCTTCTAGTCCAACCCCCTGCTTAGGCAGGAAATCCTGTACCACTTCAGACAAATGGCTATCCAACATCTTCTTAAAAACGTCCAGTGTTGTTGGGGCATTCACAACTTCTGGAGGCAAGCTGTTCCACTGATGAATTGTTCTAACTGTCAGGAAATTTCTCCTCAGTTCTAGGTTGCTTCTCTCCTTGATTGGTTTCCATCCATTGCTTTTTGTTCTCCCCTCAGGTGCCTTGGAAAATAGCTTGACTCCCTCTTCTTTGTGGCAAGCCCTGAGATACTGGAACACAGCTATCATGTCTCCCCTGGTCCTTCTTTTCATCAGACTAGACATACCCAGTTCTAGGGGCGGCTTCTAGCTGCCGCTACTGCCGGTTTGCTAAGGGATATGCCCCACTCGATGCACGTTGCACACGCATGCCCAGTGCAACAAAAATTGCTGTGCGCATGTGCAGAAGGCTAAAACAAGATGGCGGCACCTACAGCACTGCCGAGAAAACTGGTTCTGGGGCATGGCAGGCCTGGGTCACTGGTTCTGGTAGTCCTTGGCTTGTGACTACAATCGAGCTCAAAATTTCCACTGCTAAGCAAAACAGTTGTCAAGTGAGTTGGCCTCATTTTACGACCTTTCCTGCCACAGTTTCTAAGTGAACCGATTTAGTTGTTAAGTTAGAAGAACGATTGAGTGAATCTGGGTTCCCCGCTGACTTTGTTTGTCAGAGGGTCACAAAAGGTATTCACGTGACTCCAGGACACTGCAACCATCATAAATATGAGCCAGTTGCCAACAGTCCAAATTTTGATCATGTGACTATGGAGATGCTGCAATGCTCATAAGTGTGAAAAACAGTCATAAGTCACTATTTTCAGTGTCATAACTTTGAATGGTCACTAAATGAATGGTTATAAGTTAAGGACTACCTGTAAAGCAAGCTATCCTGCAGTGGTTATATTTATCTCCAGAAACACCTTTGAGTAGTTGTTAGGATATTCAGCCTTATATTGGGTTGACAATATATATGAGCCTATGTTCTTAAGGAGTTATGTAGCTTTAAGAACTGTGTTTGAATTCTGATTGGCTGTGAGTCTCAGCTCTACCATAAAGCAAGCTCAGAATCATAGTCCGTTCCCTTTTCGATTCCCTGTGCTGAAGAGCTGAAGCTGTGAAGACTGAACAAGCATTTGTTTTGCATCACTGTAAGATAACTCTGTGTTTGGTCTTATTATTTGAGAAGTTAGTATCGCTGGTTGGAAGAAGCATTTTAGTTGCTACAAAGTAAAGACTATTTATTTTCTTACTATCACTGTTTTAGAGTTTGTTTGTGGTTACAGCAATGTATTTCTTTACTGTCCGGTGTATTACACTATTCCGCATTTGTTTCTAAACACTGGTTAAGGGACCAGAGTTGTAACACTGGTTCTGAACCCAGAGTTGCTAACAGTAGTGGTGATTAATTTTAAGCTCTCCCTAGGAAGGGTTGGATTATCCTTATGTTCAGCACTTCAGAAGGACTACCTCTTCTCATATGTAATGTTGCTTATTTCGATCAAGTGGCAATATTTGTTTCTGTGTCCAACCCATCATTAAGCATCTGTCAACTCGCAAAGTATCCCTGGCATGCTCTTGAGTTGCCATAGGAAAGGGGGAATGGGAAACCGATGAAACAGCATGGCAGCAAAAGACAAATACACACTCCAGACTTATCTCTCTCTCAAGGCTGTATCACAGGGCTACTTATAGTGGCCGGAGGGGAGTGATCTCTGCAACCTGCGAAATTGCCCCATTGGTGAATGGGATTGATGACACACCCTGGGAGGGGAGAGGGAGGAAACAGGGTCATGATTCAGGTCATAAATTACGTGGGGTCAGAGCTGGCTTCACTTGGGAACATGTGGACATGAAGCTCCTAATAATAACTGGATTTCTTTTGAAGCTTGGCTCGAGGCTCAGGATTTAATTAGGGCATCCGTCGGAACCCTGACAGCATCCTTGGTTGGGGCCAGGTATATGGAAATCCCAACTTGCTCTGCAGCATTGGGACTGCAACTCCAAAAATTCCCAGCCGTATATCATGCTAGTTGCAATCCCATACTGCAATCCCATTTATGTGGAGAATGTCAGGTTGGAAAAAGATGTGAACATAGTAAAGATGTACTGTCCCAAAGATGGTTTCCACCCCCAACCCCCACCCCCGCCCTTCAAGAGGCAACTGGACTTCAGCTCTGAGTAGCTGGTGGGGAATGGAAGGATTTATACTCCTTGCAAGCAATCATTTGCATTCTTTTATTGAGTTGTTGAGGCCACCTGGAGGTTTATCTGTGTTGTCAGAGTCACCTGAGTAGTGCAAATGGGTATCAATGACTCGCTAAAAGAATGCAAACGACCAGCTGTCTGCAAGGAACATAAATCCTTCCATTCCCCTCCATGCAGCCAGAGCTGAAGAAGCTTCTTGGATGAGAAGTGAAAAGTCTTCAAAGAAAAACCAGAAAGTCCAGTTGCCTCTTGGAGAGAAAAAAGCACCTTTGGGGCAACCAAGCCCTGGATGACTGAAAAATCTCCATAGACATAAAGATGTACTGCTAACCCAAGTTTATTATTTATCGGGCATTGTGTGAAGCCAGCCATTCATTAAATATATAAGCCCGAGAAAGGTATGTCATCAAACCTCATAATAAATAATGAATCGGAACTTAAGAAGAGCGAAGCCTTGTTTGTCTTTCTAATCCAGTATATCCCATTTCCACAGACACCGGGCAGATGCCTCTGGAAATAATAGAAGCATAGAACTGTGAAAGGGCTATTCAGGTCATCAATTCCAATAGCTTGCTCAATGCAGGAATTAAGCATCTGTGACAACTGGCTGTCTCACCTCTGCTTGAATACATCCAGTAAAGCAGAATCTACCCTCTCTATGGATAATTTGTTCTAATGTCAAACTGCATTAAGGAGGGTTCCTTAAGGTTCAACCGGAATCAACCTTCTTGCAATTTAAATCCATTATTTCACATCTTCATTGTTCTCCGGAATGAAAGAGAACGCGTCTTCCCTTTCTTCTATGTGGTCTCCTTTTCAGGAACCTGAACAGGGCTGTCATACCTCCCCTTTCTCTATTTTTGTTCCGAATAACTTTGTGAAAGATTCCAAGCAGAAGGCATAAAAAACTAATGTGGATTGCAAAAAAGATGAAAAGAAAAATAGTGTAAAAAAAAAAAGAGAACAAAAATGTAATTGCTATATATGTATACTTTTTTTAAGGATATATGTTACAATTATTAATATGAAAGATGTTTATTGAAATGAAACTACTAACACCATCAACATTAATTGGAGACCGTTCAGACGCCGAAATACACCATGCGAATGAGATGAAGAGAGTGGAAGAGAGAAGGGAGACCACAGGAGGAAGAGAGGGTTAGGAGAGAGGGTAGAAGAGGGGAAAAGAGGAGGTGAGAAAGAAGGAGTGGAAAGAGAAGAGAGGAGAAGAAGAAAGGAAGGGGAAGTAGAGAAGAGAAGGATGACAGAGGGAACGGAGGAGGTAGGGAGGAGGAGAGAGGGAAAGGAGGCAAGAAAGCAAGGGATAGGGTATAAATACGGTGTATGGAGAGCAGAAGAGCTAATGATAGCCTTTGGGGGGTGATGCTAAGAGGAATTGATATAATATTGATATGTTGGTTATGATGTAATGGTATACATGTGGTTATTTGTATATATAAAATTATATAAAAGAGAACAAAGAAGCAAGATCCCCCTTCACCCCAGCAAATATAAACAATTTTGCTAGTTCGTTGCCCTCATTTCATTATGTATGTATGTATGTATATATGTATATACTCTCTTCCCTTCATAATTGATCTCTTAACTAAAAACAGAATCCAAAACTTTGATGGAAGAAGTCTACCGTATATTCCTTCCCTGTAATTTGAACAATTTTAATTTTGACCCCTTCAAAGGAAGTTCTAAAACTTGATTTCTGTTCATCTTTTTTTTGTCCCAAGTTAAAACTTGCAAAACTTTAATGGGCCTCTTTTGTACATTCCGTAAATAAAGTTTGTCTTTTCTTTTTTCTTTTGGTCACTTCTCAAAAATCCCTTCATGACTTTAATAGATTTCTCTTGTACATCCAGGAAAATGAGTTAGCCAAATCACTTTTTTGGCTTAGTAATTGTACATGTTCTTTAAGGAATGAAACAACAATTGGTTTCATTTGTATATCCAGTACATTTTTCTCCATGTTCTTCTCATTGCTTGTTATATTTAAATCCACATTCAAATAATTGCAAACTTATCCAGTGCAGCTTGTTCTTCTGTAACTTCATTAACACATCATCTATCGTATCAAATAATTTCAAAGACCAATATTCAAAAATATCCATCAAAGTTTTTTTGCTCCATTCTTTATTAACAAGACAAATTTATTATCTTGTAGCTCTCTCTGGTGTAAAATCTTCAAGGTCCTATTTTCATGTTTCTGCTTAAAGAACTCCAAGCCATCACCATTTCCCACAGGAAGGATTCTTCTAATTAATTTAAAATTCACAGGAAGGATTCTGCCACTTAATTCAAAATGATAATTCCAAGTCCATCTGGACCCTTAATCTGTTGATAACGTTCCAAAATCAACACTGCAGAAACTGTTTTTCTGTTATATCCAAAAAGTTATATATTTTCCCCCCAAAACTTTAAAATAGTATTTAAAAATTATTTCTGAGGGTTGGTGACTCACTCGTCGAGTTCAGTATAATTAGTTGTTCTGAAGGATTTTAATATTTCAAAAGCAATGAAATACAGTCAGGTCCAGAAATATTGGGACATCGACACAATTCTAACATTTTTGGCTCTATATACCACCACAATGCCAATTGTTGTAATTCCTACACCGTTCACCTGAGTTGGATGTGCATACCCTCAAATTAAAGCTGACAGTCTGCAGTTAAAGCACATTGTGTTTGTTTCATTCCAAATCCATTGTGGCGGTTATAGAGCCAAAAATGTTAGAATTGTGTCGATGTCCCAATATTTCTGGACCTGACTGTATATCCAAAGTGTTTAAGAAATGAGACCTAATCAAGTTTTATATCCTTAAAAGGGCCTTATTCATGAGTGAGCAAAGATGGTTCCTTCCTTGAATCTCATTCATTCAATTCAGAAGCCAACTGTAAAACATTGATTCCTGCAGTCTACTCACAAGGAGCGGCTGTCTGGAGACACATGGGCTATATCAAGATCTTCTCATTCTCCAGGGAGAATTTGGCACAGTTCTGCTGTGAGAGAGATGTTTATCTTACCATAGCAGTCTCACTGGAAGGTCCACTTCTCTTTTCTCAAGATTAAATATATCTGGTTCCTTCATTCTTTGTTCATAGGAGTTAATTTCTAGTTCTTGAGCATCCTTACTGCCATTTTCTGAGTCTAAGTTTCCCTCAAACTTTCTTCAAAAATCCATCTATTTATTTGCTGTAGGATCTGACCAAAGCAGAATTAAGTGGAACTATTATTTTCTGTTATTTTTGCCTGTGGTTGGAAACAACATAGCTAGGGATTCCATTTAAAATCATTACAGCCACATTGTCAAGCACAGGAAATCAGGAATCAAGGTGGTTCTAGTGAATACAGGTTTATTGCATGCTAATGTACTCTAGAAGAATCTGAACTACTAATGGTCAAAGCAAATTGGCGGTAAATAAGAGTCAATGGAATTCAAGGTGGGCTAAACTTTGATCTTTTATGGGTGGGAAGGGACCTGAGACTGATGATGTGATTGACCCACCATAGGCTCAGCCTGGTCATTTCCTATTTATTTCTATTTATTAAATTTCTATACCGCCCTTCTCCCTACTGGGACTCAGGGCGGTGTACAGGCAGGTAAAATCGATAATATAAAAACATAAAATACAATTAAAAATACATTAAATAATTGGCCTGTCCTAAAACCCCTGCTAACACCCCTGCTAAAACAAATTAAAAACTACGCCAGGCTGGCCGCATGAAATAGATAGGTCTTCAAGGCCCGACGGAAAAGGCGTAGGTCGGTGATCGTCCATAGGTCAGGGGGTAGGTCATTCCAAAGGACAGGGGCTGCCACAGAGAAGGCTCTCCCCTTGGGTGTCACCAGCAGACATTGTTTAGCCGACGGCACCCTGAGGAGGCCCTCTTTGTGGGAGCGAACTGGTCGGTGGGAGGTATTTGGCAGCAGGAGGCAGTCTTGCAGATAAACAGGTCGCTTGCCATGGAGCGCTTTAAAGGTGGTCACTAGTACCTTGAAGCGCACCCGGAAAGCCACAGGCAGCCAGTGCAGCCCGCGCAGGAGAGGTGTCACGTGGGAGCATCTATACGCTCCCAGAACCCCCCGCACAGCTGCATTCTGAACTAACTGGAGCCTCCAGGTGCACCTCAAGAGAAGCCCCATGTAGAGAGCATTACAGTAGTCCAGACGGGAGGTGATGAGGGCTTGAGTGACTGTGCGTAGAGCATCACGATCCAGAAAGGGACGCAACTGGCATATCAGGTGAACCTGATAAAAAGCCCCCCTGGCCACGGCTGTCATATGATCTTCTAAAGACAGCCGCGAGTCCAGGAGGACGCCCAAGTTGCGAGCCCTCTCTGTAGGGGCCAATGACTCGCCCCCAATAGCTAGAGATGGCACCAACTGGCTATATTGTGACGCCGGAAGCCACAGCCACTCGGTCTTGGAGGGGTTGAGTCAGAGCCTGTTTCTCCCCATCCAGACTTGCACGGCCTCCAAACACCGAGACATCACTTCCACAGCATTGTTGGGGTGGTCCGGGGTAGAGATGTACAGCTGAGTGTCGTCAGCGTACTGATGGAACTCTACCTCGAAACCACGGATGATCTCACCCAGCGGCTTCATATAAATGTTGAACAGGAGAGGCGAGAGGACCGACCCCTGTGGTACCTCACAATTGAGGCACCTCGACGTCGACCTCTGCCCTCCTGCCAACACAAATTGCGACCGGTCGGAGAGGTAGGAGGAGAACCACCATAAGACGGTGCACCCCCAACTCCAGCCCCTCCAGCTGGCGCAGCATGATACCATGGTCGATGGTATCAAAAGCCGCTGAGAGATCTAACAGGACCAGGATAGAGGAACAACCCCTATCCCGAGCCCTCCAGAGATCATCCACCAATGCGACCAATGCCGTCTCTGTGCTATTCCCATGCCAGAATCCGGACTGGCACGAGTCCAGATAGACAGTTTCCTCCAAGTGCTGAGGGAGCTGCCGCGCCACCACACTCTCAACAACTTTTGGAAGAAATCGAAGGTTGGAGACAGGACGATAGTTGGCCAACACAGCCGGGCCCAGGGAGGGCTTCTTGAGGAGGGGCTTCACCACCAAGGCGGCCGGCAGAAACCCCTCACTCAAAGAAGCATTGACAATTCCCTGGAGCCAGCCTCGTGTAACCTCCCGGGAGGCCAGTACCAACCAAGAGGGACACGGGTCCAGTAAACATATGGTGGCGTTCAGCTGCCCCAGCATCCTGTTCGTGTCCTCAGGAGTCACAGGATCGAACTCTTCCCAAATAGCATTCTCAAGGCCTGCCTCCGTCAGCCCGCCTGAACTAGTCCAATCGGAGGCCAACCCGTCCTGGATCTGAACGATTTTATCATGCAAATAACACCCAAATTCCTCCGCACGACCCTGTAAGGGGATATCCCGTGCCCTCTGGTGAAGGAGGGAGCAGGTCACCCTAAACAGGGCTGCAGGCCGGTTATCTGCAGACGCGATGAGAGCAGAGAAATAATTACACTTCGCCGCCCTCATCGCCACTAGGTAGGTCTTCAAATGAGACCTTACCAGTGTCTGGTCAGACTCGGAGCGGGTGGCCCTCCAACCGCTCTCTAGGCATCTCTTCCGATGTTTCATCACCCTCAGCTCCTCGGAAAACCAAGGAGCCAAGGTTGTTCGGCGCTGGGTGAGAGGCTGCAAAGGCACGACCCGGTCCAGGGCCCCCGTGGCCGCACTATTCCAAGCGGCCACTAGGTCCTCAGTCGAGTCGTGGGTGAGGATCTCAGGTATTGGCCCAAGCTCCATCTAGAACCTCTCAGGGTCCATCAGGCGCCTGGGGCAGAACCATCTCACCGCTTCCGGTTCCACCTCCCCGCGGTGGGATGTAGCGGTTGGAAAGCCTAGCCGAAGGAGAGAGTGATCTGACCATGACAGGGTTCAATGGCTATTTCCCCTAAACCAAGATCACTCAACCACTGACTGGAGGCAAAAACTAAGTCCAGCATGTATCCTCCAGTGTGGGTGGGGTCATGAACTAACTGGGTCAGGTCCATGGCCGTCATGGAGGCCATGAACTCCCGAGCCATCTCAGATGTCTCGCCTATCGATGGCAGGTTGAAATCCCCCATGACTAACAGCCTGGGGGTATCAACCGCCATCTCGGCTATCACATTGAGAAGCTCGGGTAGGGCTGCTGATACGCAGCAGGGAGCCAGGTACACAATCAGCATGCCCAGCTGCCTCCCATGACCCCACTTCATACATAGAGACTCACAGCCGGCTGTCTGCGGCACAGTGGCCTCCCTTGGTTCCAGACCTTCCTTTATAACAACCGTCACCCCCCCCACCCCAACCCTGGGCTTGTGACTGATGAAATGCGCGGTAACCCGGTGGGCACATTTCAACGAGGGGCACCCCGCCTCTAGCCCCAACCAGGTCTCCGTAATACCCGCCAGGTCTGTCCCCCCCTCCAAAGCCAGATCGTGAATGGGGGGGCCTTATTAACCACAGATCTGGCATTACATAACATCAGCCGAAGGCCCAGGCCCTGAGATCCTGAACCCCCTGGGTCGCAAGAGGAGCCATGAGGGCCAGAGCGCACCACCGCTTGCAAACAGCGGGTGCGCCCTCCCCTTATATGATGTGGCCCTCGGCTCCCTCCATACCTGCCCCTCCCACACACAGTTTTGATGGGGTAGCCCTCTTTTGGATAGACCCTCACGCCCTCCCCAATTCTAGACACTACGCCCTCCCCGTCGGGGCCACTAGCTGGCCTGGATACATTCCCCGGTGGGTTTTCCCCTCTCACCGACCACCCTAAATTTGGTTTGACCCCCCCCTCCCTGGAACCCCTTAAGACATAGGTTAAAAATTTAATTAAAAACCCCTTCAATTTCTGCTTTGACCACCTCTCTAGGTTCAAGAACCCATCATCGAGGTGGGCCCTCGATAGCGTTGAGGGCCAAACCTGCAAGAGGGGGGACTCCCGCAGGGCATGGAGATCAGCCGCCGAATAAGTCCAATGCATTCAAAGTTTAAATGTGCATTATAAGTCAGGTCTATCAAATGCAGCCAAGGTGGCTTGAATAGGTAGTCAGTAAGAAATAAATCGTTACTAGGTTCCTCGATGGTATATTTCAGCGTCCCCCTTAGTGCCTAAAATGTGTTACGGCGTCCTTCTGCCTTTTACTCAGGGGGAGCGTGACGATGTGGGTGCTGGTGATGTGGTAATGTGGATGGCGATGGTAATAGGGGTGGGCATCCACCCCAGTTTGGGGGTCGCTCGAATTATGTCCCCGGCGCACGCCCAGTGTTCTTCAGCGCACATATCCTACACATATCATGCTGCCAATGACTATTCAGTTTATAATAAAGTATTCCAGATCTTTTTCTAAAGTACCATTACCGAATCAAGTACGCTACTCAAGCAAAGCTGGCTGGGGAATTCTGGGAGTTGAAGTCCGCCAGGCTTAAAGTTGCCAAGATTGGAGATTCCTGTTTTAAAAGATTTCCAAGATTCTAGAACTTTAACATTGTAATGTCTGCCTGCGTTCTACGAAGCTTTTGTTGTACAGATGGCATGCATTTGGCTTACTCTCTGCTGTTAATTTCTTTTGGGGGTGTGATATTTGTATTTTTATTATTTGGTATTTTAACGTTGTGATGCCTCCATGCTGCTTCGAGAAACCTCTGATCAGACAGCCGTGCAAATATGGCAAACACGTAAGAGAACAGATTGCAGGGTGATAAAATACCGACAGAGGGGTTATTTTTGGCGCTGGTGAAGTGTAAGGACAGCATAGTGCACCAGGAGCATTTTTTTCCTTTTCTTTCTTAGAACCAGAGGGATGATTTCCTTTGCTAGTGCCAGAAGAAGGAAGGCCCCAGAATGCACAAAAATGAAAGAGGGAGGTGGGGGGGGAAAGGAAAAAAAATTCCCTAACCTTCAGAGTACTTTTGCAGTCTCTTAGGGGGCAATGCTCATCTCCTTAGCTGAACGAACCAGCATTGTCCGAAGAGATTTCCCTGGTCATAGTAATAGCACTTAGACTTATATACCGCTTCACAGTGCTTTTACAGCCCTCTTCACGTAGTTTATAGAGTTTACAGCCTATTGCTCCCAACAATCTGGGTCCTCATTTTACCTACCTCAGAAGGATGGAAGGCTGAGTCAACCTTCAACCTGGTGAGATTTGAACTGCCAAATTGCAGACAGCTGGCAGTCAGCAGAAGTAGCCTGCAATACTGCATTCTAACCACTGCGCCACCATGGCTCCTATGGCCAGCATATGGTCAGCATCCCACGTAGCCAACATGACAATGCACTGTTACCTTCCCACTGAAGTGGTACCTATTTATCTATTCACATTTGCATGCTTTAGAACTGGTAGGTAGGCATGAACTGAGGTGAGTAACGGGAGCTCATCCCTTTGCATGATGCTCAGGTGTTGAACCCAGGTTTTCAGCTGAAAACCCAATAGTCTGGAGACTAACTCTTCATTGAAGGCTATACAGGTAGTCCTTGACTTACAGCCATATTGAGATCAGAATTTCCATTGCTAAGCAAGGCAGTTGTTAAGTGAGTTGTGCCTGATTTTATGACCTTTTACAACCTTGCCATGATTGTTAAGTGAATCCTTGCAGTTATGCAATGAATCCAATGGTCGTTAAGTGAATCTGGGCTCCTCAAAGTTGGCTAGAAAGTTCCCAAATGATGTTCACATTGCCTTAGGATGCAGCAACCATCGTAAATATGTGCTCATTTCCAAGCACTCACATATTGTATATGCAACCTTGCAGATGCATGATGGTCGTAAATGTGAGGATAAGCCACAAGTCACTTTTGTCAGTATCATTGTAACTTCAAATGGTCACTAAACAAATGGCTGTAAGTCAAGGACTACCTGTATGATGGTAGTCCTGAGGGGGAGGGCTGCCGAAGTGCTGAAGCGCTGAAGGGCCTCCAGCGAGGTCCAGCAGCCGCCGCTTCCCTGTCCGCCACCCCTGCCGGCGGCTCCCGGGCCTCACTGGAGTCAATTCCAAAAGCGCATTCAGTGCTTGGAGGACCTGAGGCATCTTGGGAAATGCAGTTCCCTACAACAAATAGGGACTTTTTAACAATGGTGCGGGAAGCGGGACAAATTGCTGCAACTCAGGACTGTCCCGCCAAAAGTGGGACGTCTGGTCACCATAGGATAGAGACAGAGACAGAGAGACACAGATAGCATTCAGACAACACGCTTACCTGGGTCACTCAATTAATTAATTCTCTCTACATGGGGCTCCCCTTGAGGTGCACCCGGAGACTGCAGTTGGTCCAGAATGCAGCCGCGCGAGCAATAATGGGAACCGCTAGGTTCGCCCATGTAACACCGCTCTTGCGCGAGCTGCACTGGCTACCTGTCGTCTTTCGGGTGCGCTTCAAGGTGTTAGTTATCATCTTTAAAGCGCTCCATGGCTCGGGACCTAGCTATCTGCGGGATCGGATCCTGCCACATACTTCCTCACGGCCGATTCGCTCCCACAGAGAGGGTCTTCTCCGGGTGCTGTCCACTAGACTTTGTCAGCGGGCGACGCCCAGGGGAAGGGCGCTCTCTGTGGCGGGCCCTGCCCTCTGGAACGACCTCCCCCCCGATATTAGAACAACCACGGACCTCCGTTCCTTCCGTCTGAAATTGAAAACGCACTTTTTCTGCTTGGCCGGCCTAGGGTAGCCTCTCTTCTATAGTTTTATAGGGTTATATGATTTTAGTGTATTGGGGAATTTTAGCGCAGGGTTTGATGTTTAATTTGTTTTTATTGAATTATGTGTATTTCTATGTGTATTTATTGTTTTAACTTCCCTGTGCACCGCTCCGAGTCCCCTTGGGGAGAGGGAGTGGTCTAGAAATTAAATTATCTATCTATCTATCTATCTATCTATCTATCTATCTATCTATCTATCTATCTATCTATCTATCTATCTATCTATCTATCTATCAGTGGATTAATGGGTCTACAATAAATTAATTGAATTTGCTGGGTTCATGCAACATGTTAAGCTTAATGTGTAGTGCAGTTGTGAACTTTGCTTGGCAACATGCCTTATATATGAGACGGGACAATGGACCACTCATCTTTTGACTATCATTTCAATGTCTCCCTTTGATGGATCTTTTCTGAGAAATAGGTAATTTGGGATTTGGTTGACGTGTGTTTAAATGTGTCACATTCATAACTAACCAATTCCTCCCTCATCTCATATTTGCACATGTAAATATAGAGGACCTCGATATTAACTTTGGGATAGACGTTTCATAGCACACCATGCCAATTCAATCCTATATGAGATTCCCCCCCCCCCCCGCCTCCTAGTGAATGAAAGCAAAGTGAACGGGCTCATGGCAGGAAGACATCTTGGACGGGTTTTCATCTTGAATTTATTTTCGAAAGGAAAACATTGCAAATTGCCTGTCTTTGGCACTGCAAAAGATTGTATTGTAGATAAAAGAGAGAGCAAAATAGGCAGTCAAATTATATCCAGTTGCATTTCTGGCTATATCCAAAGTGTTGTCAATTAATGCTGAATGTGAAATAAATCCCCCACCTCTGTTTTGATTGTTCAAGATGCAATAGAATGCCAGTCTAAGTGCAGGACTGTATAGCTGTGTTTTCAACCGCAGGGAAAGTGTATATTTTCCCCACTGTGTGTTTATGAGCACAGCTCAATTTCTAACTTTAAAAATAGAATCCACGAAGCTCTATTTCTGCATCGGCCTGAAGTGAGAGGCAAAAGGAAGAGGGGAATTAGTCTATTTTCCCAAAAGTGAACAGTTCTTGTAGCTGTAGCTTTAGTCCAGGTGGTAGAAGGATGTTTTCCTAGCTTCCGTTGAGGCATAACAATATATATAAATCTGTCTGCAAAAAGCAAAGCCAAAAGATAAATCAGAAAAGAAGAGAAAGAGAAGAAGCTGTGCTGAGTGGCTATTAAGAAATTAAGTCATAGAACATGAGGATCAACAAAATAGAAAGAGATTGCATTGTGTCCTAATGTGCTGAAGAGAGAACAAATGATGGCTATTTTGGGATCAGCGACTTTGGGATTGTTATCTATAAAAAGCAGAATAGTTACCAATAAATAAATATGCTCAGAAGCCTGGAGGCGATTATAACACACATTGGCCTTATTCACACAGCATTGTTAACTTGGATATTGTATTAATCCATGATCTGAGTAGTCTTATAATATAAGTTGATATTAGAATAAACTGTTTGTGTGTGTGAACACTGAATCTGAAACAACATGGAGTTGTTGTTAGTTTTGAAGTTGTGTCTGATCCATCACAACCAGTGGTGGGATTCAAATAATTTAACAACTGGTTTTCTGCCCTAATGATTTCTTCCAACAACCAGTTCACCAAATTGCTCAGAAGGTTAACAACTGGTTCTCCCGAAGTGGTGCAAACTGAATCCCACCACTGATTGCAACTCCATGGACAATGTTCCTCCAGGCCTTCCTGTCCTCTACAATCCTCTGGAGTCCACTTAAGCTCATGCCTACTGCTTCAGTGACTCCATCCAGCCACCTCATTCTCTGTCGTCCCTTTCTTCTTTTGCCCTCAATCTTCCCCAGCATTAGGCTCTTCTCCAGTGAGTCCTTCCTTCTCATTAGGTGGCCAAAGTATTTGAGTTTCATCTTCAGGATCTGGCCTTCTAAAGAGTAGTCAGGGTTGATCTTCTCTAGGACTGATCATTTGATCTCCTTGCAATCCAAGGGACTCGCAGGAGTCTTCTCCAGCAACATGGAAAAGCTGAGTTTAATTTTTTAAAAGAGTCCTCCAGAACAAATTGCTTGCTTAACTTGCTGTGACATCACTACCGATGCTCAGTGATGCCATATGGAGGCAGGAAACACACACACACACACACACACACACACACACACACACACACACACACACACACCACTGTGGTGTAAACCTTAAAATAGACCTAAAAGATTGTAAAGAGTCAAAGGGAAATGTCTGGACATTTCCCCCCTATAAATAAATATCTGGGCAACGCCGGGTTATTGACTAGTAATTTATAAAGGTTGGGAAAGGGTCCCGAGAGCAAAGAGTTTAAGAAAGTTTAAGGATTTGGGGGGGATCTTTTGAATGTTACGGTTCTATGTCTGACAATTAATACGTTAGCTTTTCAGTAGAATTTGGCATTTTCCATCGGGTTTATTGTGGATTTGCTTCTCTCTCCAGTCTATTGCTCCTGTGTTCCTGTTTATTAGAACTTTTAGAATTAATTTCAGAAGTGGTTTCCTTCACCTTTCCATTTTATCTCAGCTTGCCATTTCTTCAGCATTTTTCCCTATGCAATTTTTCTTGTTATGCATGTTGAGCATTGATAAAACGCTGTGGAAAGAAAGCATTTTGAGGCAGCCATGAATACGATAATGTCAAGATTCCGTTGGTAGAGTGTTTGTCAAGTATTGATAAAGTATTACTGGGAAAAAGGCATTCTGAAGATGATATGAACACAATAACCTCAATATTATTTTAGTATGGTGTTTTTCTTGCGGGTATAGTAGATCTGCAGTTCTGCACATTAAGAAAAACGTCTTCCCCATCTGTTTTCAAATATAATTGCTGAATCAGGCGAAAGTATCAATATGAATCTAAGTGCTTTTGAACTGATTTGGTGATTTAATGAACTTTTAGCATGGATGGACCCTGTACATACATTTCATTGATACAGTAACCATTCAAATCAATAGATCAAGCCAACCTCTAAGAGTCGTGCTGATGATTGAATAGGATTGACTGGATCACTGAAATTGGATCTGGAAGGATTTGCACACTCCTGGTATTTGCAGCCTACATTAACTGTTTTTAAAGTCTCTGGAAGTGTTTTCAGAGATGGAGGTGATCTGGTGTGAAACTGAAGATGGAATTCAGAAGCTGTTCTACCTGGGTTGAAAAGACAGAGTTCATAGTATAACGCAGAGTGGCCGAAATGTTAAAAGCTGTGCTTCTTTACTTTAAACCACCAAGCCCTTTTCTTTCTTTTTCCACCTTGCAGCAAAGCCCAAGACACCGCAAACAATGAGAGGTCGATAATTTGCTCTTAGAACGCCAGTTTCCCCTCATCCTCCTTATCAGAAGACCTGCAGAAATCAATTTACCAATCCATTGGCCGACATTCTTGGGGTGTTTGGCTTCCTGGCCACTTTTCGCAGAGGTGATTTTAACCCCTCACTCCATTTTTCTCAGAATCTTTTGGCACACAAAATTCTGGAAACACGAAGTAAATTCATCAAGGTTAATTGTAGCGAAATTGTTACAGGAAGCCTGTTAGTAGAAGGTTACAATATAAAGCACAAATGAGATACAATTAGACATTGTTGTGGCTGCGGCCTTCTGTTTTGCTACCTGCCCAATTCTCTTCTCTGTCTACATTTTATTTTTAATATTTTTAAAAAAATATATAAAATAAAACAAAACTGAAAACTGGCATGCTGCAGAGTGCCAAACTCCGGCATCATCTCTGTTTTCAGGTATGCCCTAGCCAGGGGTGGGCTGCTATAGGTTCGCAAGAACCCATACCTAACATTATGGCCGGTTCAGAGAATCTCCAAATCCCACCCCTGGCTGGCCATGTCCCTCCCCACCTCTCCTGCCTCTCCCCTCCCCTCCCAGGAGTCAGGCTGGTTTTCAGGTATGCCCTAGCCAGGGGTGGGCTGCTATAGGTTCGCTCTCTACATGGGGCTCCCCTTGAGGTGCACCCGAAGACTTCAGCTTGTCCAGAATGCAGCCGCGCGGGCAGTTATGGGAACCTCTAGGTTTTTCCATGTAACACCACTCCTGCGCGAGCTGCACTGGCTGTCTGTCGTCTTTCGGGTGCGCTTCAAGGTGTTGGTTACCATCTTTAAAGCGCTCCATGGCACGGGACCTAGCTATTTGCGGGATCGCATCCTGCCCCATCCATCCCTGCGGCCGATCCGCTCCCACAGAGAGGGACTTCTCCGGGTGCCGTCCACTAGGCTATGCCAGCGGGCGAAGCCCAGGGGAAGGGCCTTCTCTGTGGCGGGCCCGACCCTCTGGAATGACCTTCCCCCCAAAATTAGAACAACTACGGACCTCCGCTCCTTCTGTCAAAAATTAAAAACGCACTTTTTCTGCTTGGCCGGCCTAGGATAGTCAACTGTTTAGGGTTTTTATGATTAATTTTTAGTTTTAAATAATGGGTTTTTAGTGCAGGGTTCATTTAATCTTATTTTATATTGTATTATGTTGTGTTTTTATATGTATTTTAAATTCCCTGTGCCCCGCCTCGAGTCCCTTCGGGGAGAGAGAGCTTATTATTATTATTATTATTATTATTATTATTATTATTATTATTATTATTATTATTATTATTATTATTATTATTATTATTATTATTATTATTATTATTATTATTATTATTATTATTATTATTATTCAGCCTCCTGAGGGCCTCTGGAGCCTGGGGGAGGCAGTTTTCACTTTCCCAGAGGCTCAAGGAAAGCCTCCGGAGCTTGGGGAAGGTGAAAATCCCCCCCCACCCCCACCCCCATGGTGCAGGAGGCCAACTGGGCCCTGCCTACCATAGCGACACCTACCCAGCAACTGGTCATAAGTCATGGTGGTCTTAAGCAGGTCATGATGTGACCACACCCAATTTTATGACCTTTTGGTTGTTAAGAAAACCCATTATATTCAATGGGTGTTTTTTGTGGGAAGCTGGAAGTAAATGCTGGTTTTCATCAAAAACATGCTGAAAATTGTGGTCATATGACTGCAGGACATGGCAAATGGCCATAAATGTGGGCCAGTTGCCAAGTCCCCAAAATGCAAATACATGATCATTGGTGGTGGGGGAACAGCTGTCAAAACTGTCAAAACAGCTGTCTTCAGAAGTGGGTCATAAATAGTTCTGGGGAGGTCTGTTGTAATCCAGTTGTAAGTTGAGGACTACCTGTATTTTATCCTTAGGCAAGACTTACTTTCTCTAGAGAACTTTTGTGTCAGTGTCTTTATCAATTCAGAAAGCTCCAAATACTTTTATTTTTCATTCTCTTCCTAGTCCACATGATGGAAAGTGACTTTCTGTAGGCAAGCAGACAGAGTAGAATAACAGAGTTGGAAGGGACCTTGGAGGTCTTCTAATCCAACCCGCTGCTCAGACAAGAAACCCTATACCATTTCAGACAAGTGGTTGTCCAATCTCTTAGAAACTTCCAGTGTTGGGACATTCACAACTCCTGGAGGCAAGCTGTTCCACTGATTAATTGTTCTAACTGTCAGGAAATTTCCCCTTAGTTCTAGGTTGCTACTCTCCTTGATTAGTTTCTATCCCTTGCTTCTTGTCCTGCCTTCAGGTGCTTTAGAGAATAGCTTGACTCCCTCTTTGTGGCAGCCCCTGAGAGATTGGAAGACTACTATCATGTCACTCTATTCCATCTTTTAATTAAACTAGACATGCCCAGTTCCTGCAACCGTTCTTCATATGTTTTAGCCTCCAGTCCCCTAATCGTCTTGGTTGCTCTTCTCTGCACTCTTTCTAGAGTCTCGACATCTTTTTTACATCGTGGCAACCAAAACTGAATGAAGTATTCCAAGTGTTGTCTTACCAAGCATTATAGAGTGGTATTAACACTTCACAATTCTGTCCCTCTTTTTATGCAGCTTAGGACTGTTTAATGTGGTCTAGAGCAGGGGTCCCCAACCTTTGCAACTTTAAGTCTGAAGGACTTCAGCTCCCAGACTTCTCCAGCCAGCTTTGCTGGTTGGAGAAGTCTGGGAGCTGAAGTCCTTCAGACTTAAAGTTGCAAAGGTTGGGGACCCCTGCTCTAGAGCTTTGTTTTTCCTTGAAGATATTTTGCTTCTCATCCAAGAAGTTTCTCAGAATCTCCATAGACATTTGGCTTTCTGTAGGATCATATGGACTATGATTCCCCACCTCACTGCTGCCTCATCTTCAGCATGGATTGATTATCCTCACCTTTCTTTCGAATGCTCAGAACGGGATGCATAATCTCCTCTCCATATCCTACATTGCTAACATGGTACCACTTTCTGGCTAAATGTATTACATAACTTAATAAAAGGCTGATCAGTGCATTTATTTCCAATAAGGTTCTTTGCTGAAGAGCCCCAATTGCTCAGTTGAATCCAGGTCAACGCACAGCACTTTTCAGTGTCCTAAATCAACAGGGTCATCTGCCTGTCCTTTGATGTCTTAGAAAGGGACCTTAGCTATGGAACTATGGAAGTGCACATTAACTTGTATTTGTTCATGTTTAGTTTGATATTCCTAATTCCAAGTCTTTATTCCATCCAAGGAAACTATTTCAGTTTCTCTTCAAATGAATCTATTCAGGAGAATACGTAATCTTTTTCCCCCCATTGCTCTTCAGCCCAGTACTGAAAGAATCCAGAATCCTCGTCTTTGATCTTTGAAAATTGCATTCATTGCCTATTAACTGTGCTTCCCATTCAATGAGTGCAAGTGCCATGCCTAGCCGTGCTCCCAGTGCCTGCTTTGTTAATCAGCGACAAAGAAAGAGAACAAAATGAGAGTGGCAGGCGCACGGATGATAATGAAAGCAAGTGGTGGGTTATCAACACTCTTGGATTCCACCTTAGCCTGCTGCCGTAAGAAGCCACTTGCTTTTCAGCCTGTGCGTGTCATCCTCTTGTTTTGCGAGTTAAATGAAATTTGCAGCTGGTAAGCTAGACCAGATTTACAGATTAACAGAGTTGGAAGGGACCTTGCAGGTCATCTAGTCCAACCCCCTGCCCAAGCAGGAGACCCTACATCTGCTTCTACCTAGGATTGAACTCACAACCTCCTGATTGGGAGACGAGAGCTCCACCTCTAGGCCACAGCAGTTTCTTATTTTAGACCAGGGGTCTCCAACCTTTGCAACTTTAAGTCTGAAGGACTTCAGACTTAAAGTTGCAAAGGTTGGAGACCCTTGAGGTAGACGACTCTTTGCAAAAACAGCCACCACGGATGGACCTGGAGCTAGCAGATGGCTTATCACTCCCCAGGAGGAAATGAGCAGTCCTGCCTAGCAAGAATCGGCCCTAGTATGAGATCAAAGAGGTGGCTGTCTTAAGCAGCTGATATCTTTTGAATGCCATGTGTTGGGAGGTTGAAGCATTCTGTGTGTGCATCTGAGTATTCCCCAGAGCAGGAATCTGACTTGAGCAATGATTAGAGAAGCAGTTTTCATATTTATTAACAGAAGGGAGATTTATTTACAAGAAATACATGATAGGGCATCATGTAAAGCAAAGCCTGGCACCTCACTAGCTACACCCTACGGGAGGAATGCCTAAGAGCCTGCGCTCTGTACATGTGCGCCTGGAAATAAAAGCAGAAAGAAGCAACTTGAGGTTAGACCAAAAGCTGGTAGAGTAATAGACAAAGAGGGGATACAGGATCAGCCCTTACAATTCTCTGTTTATAATGTTACCCAGTTTGGTAGTGGGACATCTACAATACAATAGCAGAGTTGGAAGGGACCTTGGAGGTCTCCTAGTCCAACCCTCTACCTAGGCAGGAAACCCTATGCCATTTCAGACAAATGGCTAGCCAAAATCTTCTTAAAGACTTGCAGTGTTGGGGCATTCACAACTTCTGGAGGCAAGCTGTTCCACTGATGAATTGTTCTAACTGTCAGGAAATTTCTCCTCAGTTCTAAATTGCTTCTCTCCTTGATTAGTTTCCACCTGTTGCTTCTTGTTCTACCCTCAGGTGCCTTGGAGAATAGCTTGACTCCCTCTGCGAGAAACCCACCAAGCTCAGAAAGCATCAGGACCCCCAGTATCTATGCTATTGAATTAGCACTTCCAAAACTGTATGCGTGCAATTAACAGCTATTTTATATTTTACCGTTGCTGTTTTACTTCCAGGAATTGACAGAGATATATGTGAGATTTCTCTGTTTTAGATTGCAAAATAATTAGAGAACTGGGGATTGTTGCTATTCAGAGGGGTGGCATTCAAACACATTCTCTTTTGGGCTATCCTGCCTCTCAGAATCAGTTTTGAATGAGAACAAGGGTTCCCAAGAATGGACTGTAACTATAAAGGACCTACGAGGATGAGATCTGCACATCTTGTAACATTTTCTCAGCTGGGGACAGGAGCAAAGGTGTTCATAGGGCATGGTTTGGAAAAAAAAATCTCAAGCAGGCAGCTAAGATGGTACGTATGATCAAACTCTGCCTATCAAAACCTACCTGTTTTTATGTGTCATATGTTGTATATATTAGGGATGTGGCTAAGACACTGACCTTGTCGATCAGAAAGGGTGGCAGATTGGCGGTTCGAATCCCTAGCACTGCATAATGGACTGAACTCCTGTTACTTCTGCCAACCTAGCAGTTCGAAAGCATGTAAAAATGCAAGTAGAAAAATAGGGACCACCTTTGGTGGAAAGGTAACAGCATTCTGTGTGCCTTTGGCATTTAATCATGCCAGCCACATGACCAAGGAGACGTCTTCAGTCAACACTGGCTCTTCGGCTTTGAAACGGAGATGAGCACCGCCCCCTAGAGCCAGGAATGACTAGCAAGTATGTGCAAGGGAACCTTTACCTTTACCATTTATGGTGTATATGAAAAACAGGCCGATCACACTGTTGTGGCTACAGGTTTGCTGTCTTAGAGTTTACCCCATGGGCATTCCCAGACAGATGTACAATTGTATTGCATAAAGGATCATGATACCAACCGCCTTCTCGCATCTGAAGATTTGTTATTACCTGCTGTGTGTTCATTTAATCCGGGAGCCTTTACTAATTCTATCAGATGACAGCTTTATGCTGGTCTATGACAGTAATAAAGATTTAATTTGGTTTGATTCGATTTGATTTGAAATGACAGCTTTCAGATTTGTCAGCCAGCTATTAACCCACACGCCTGGGAATTATGGGAGCTGCAGTTCTGCATTTGGAGAGGCACCAGGTTTGAAGAGACTGATTTAGTCTGTCATATTCTGTTCTCCGGGGAGCTGATGGTTCTTTTAATATAAGTTTTTTTCTTCCAAAATAAAAAAATCCGCAACAGCTAAAGGTTAAGAAATGGCATAAGGAATATGTTGCCTTGGTGTACATGTATGTATGTGTACCAGGGGTGGGTACCTGCCAGTTCTAACCTCTTCTATAGACTTGCGTGCTTCAAATGCCAGAGTTTCTGAGCCAACATTTTGGTTGCTAAGGAAAAGTGTTGTTAAGTGAGTTTCACCACATTTTACAAGTTGGCCATGCCCACCCAGTCACATGACTGCCAAGCCACTCCCACCTGGTCACATGGCCAGCAAGCCATTCCCACCCAGTCACATGGCCAGCAAGCCACTCCCACAAAGCAGGCCACACCTACAGAAGAGGTTCTAAAAAATTTTGAAACCCACCACTGATGTGTACGTGAGAGCTACCATGTTTCCCCAAATATAAGACAGGGTGGGTTTTTTTCTTTTGACTCCCAAAATAAGCACTTGGCCTTATTTTTGGGGAGGTCTTATTATTTTTGAGGTACAGGAAGCCCCTTAACCTCTGCCCAAGGCCACAGATCAGCTGATCCAGAGAGGGCCGGAAGTTCTGTCTCTGTTTCTGGCACACTCTTGCCATCCCTGGGCCTGCCGCTGTTTTTGTGACTGCCACTAAGAGAAGGGGCGTGGGAGCTAGGATTTGTGGGAACGGCCTTTGCAAGGCAGTCCCACGTGGATGGTAGGTGCATGTGGGGAGTGTGGGACACGTCCCCCCTTCCCCCCAGGGAATGACGGGGATCAGCTGTGCATGCGTTTAAATATTTTAGTGAAGGTCTTATTTTGAGCGGAGGGCTTATTTTAGCGCATGCACTCAAAAGCCCAATTGGGTTTATTATCTGGGGAGGTCTTATTTTCAGGGAAACAGGGTAGAGATGTGATATTTCCATGTCTTACCAGAAGGTGCATTTTCAAGACATGATTGGGACATGAGAAATGATAGCGTAGCATTATTTTAAATTATTATTTCATGCTAGCAACTCTCCAACAAAAATTTATAAAGTTTATTCAACATGATATCCTGGGTTTGCTCAATACAGAGAAGCATTGATTAATCACAGAGGGTGAATCTGTACCGGTTGTTAAATCCCAGTCTGCTTGGCTAGTTAGCAGTTCACTATGTCGTGCAATGCCAGCCAATTGGTCAAGCGATTTGTGATTAGCAAGGAGTTCTCCCTTGCTATAAGCCACTGGTACCCATTGACCCCGGATTGACTCTGCCCACCCTTCGTGGTTATGGAGTCCTCATGGACAGAAAGGAGTATAAGGGAGCTTTGTGTTCCAGTTGCTCCTTGTTTAAAGTGAATGCTGTGTGTGTCATGTACTCTTTGCCTCCTTCTTTTGGTTCTGGCTTATCATCCTAGAATGCCATCTGTAGGCCAGTCGTACCAGTGATTTCCCAGGGAAAAGAAGAAGTCATGGTAAGTCCATATGGAGTTGATCCTGTTCCTGAGATCAACTCCGTATGGACTTTTGTCTTTTTAGAGACAACACAACATAGCACACCAGGCAGAGGAACTGGTACACTGTTGGTTCTTCCCTAAGGAGAAATTGGAATTCAATGGTTCTGAAGTTGGTTATGACTGTTCGTTATGCGATATTGTGTTGTTGGGTCTAGAAGAAGTGACTGTTTCAATTTTTAAAAAATGGAAACTCTCTCTCTCTCCCCATCTTAAACAATTAACCCTAAGAAGCTAACAAGCAATACATAAAAAAAAAACCGCAGACTGCTCAATAAGTTTTGGATGCATTCAGAGGACAAGACCGCACTGGTAAATCACTTATGCTTGTTGACTAGAAAATGACATGGGTGCCCATTGTCATCCGGAGTTGACCTTAATTTGATGCAGTTTTATTTTTCAACATTAAAATGAATCTTAGCTATGAACACACAATCCTCCAGAGTGAGACTTAGAAGTGGCATTCAGCAGGTTCTGACCGGTACTGGAGAACCAGTAGCAGAAATGTTGAGTAGTTTGGAGAACCACTAAATACCACCTCTGACTGGCCAGGCCCCCAACTATTCTCTGCCTCCCAAGTCCCAGCTGATTGGGAGGAAATGGGGATTTTGCAGTAACCTTCCCCTGCCCTCCCACCCAGTGGTAAAATTCAATTTTTTTGCTACTGGTTCTGTGGGCATGGCTTGGTGGTGGGGTCCTGTGACTGAGTGGGCATGGCCAACTTGATGTCACTCATGGCCATGCCCACTCAGTCACATGCCCCCCCCCACCACCAGGAAAAATGTATGAGTCTATTCACAGAAGAAGAGCTGCTGCAGCCTGTCCCTTTAAGATGGTCCCCAAGAGGGAGGGGGCTGCGGGGGACCATAAAGGGAGTAGCAGCTCTGCTGTGAACAGAGGGAGAAATGTTCAGATTGTCTCTGCCACAGAATTCAACGTTAAATGCAGCAGAGACAATCCGAACGTTTCTCCCTCCGTTCACAGAAGAGCTGCTACTCCCTTTATGCCCCCCACTCCCTCCCTGGGTCTATCTTAAAGGGACAGGCTACAGAAGCTCTGCTGTGAATGGAGGGAGAAACTTTCGGATTGGGTGGGTGGGTCGAGCGGCAAGAAGGGCCAAGTGAGTGGCCAGAAGATGTGATCAGTGACAGGGTGACTAGGCAGACGTGGGCGAGGCCACCAGGGATTTTTGCCACTGTTTTGGAGAACTGATGCCGATTGTCCCTGTTGATTCGGCCGAACCGGGCCTAGCCAGGAGGATTTCACCTCTGATCCCATCACTGGTGAGACTTTCCTTGTTCTCCACTATCAGGGGAGATCAAAACTTGGATCTTATTGTCCTACTGGTCATATCATTGCCCAATCTTCAGATGATGACCCTCAACAGTTTTGAATCATGTATGGAAGACGAAAGCAGGGGACACCAGCTCAAACCTGATCATGTAACATCCCTGCTGTTATCAAAGCCTGAAAATCTGGAGTTGGTCAGGGCCAGGAGCTGTAACTGTGATTTTTCTAATATACTGTAGCCCTAAATCCAGATTAGAAAGGATCTGCTGTAGATTGAGAAGATTTTGGCCTGTATTCTGTTGAAGTTCCCCATCTATCAATGTTTCAGACAGCTTTGTCTGTACACACTCTGCAGCATTAACAGGAAAGGGGCCGGGTGACATAAAAATAATCGAAGTAAAGGAAAGACCTGCCAGATTGCGAGGTCAAGCGGCCTGTGGCTCTTCAATCCTCTCAAGAGATCACTCTTTCTTCCAAATGTCACTGCTCAGCTCGCCATTCGATTCCAGCAGACCTTGAAACAGATGAAAGGAATTTGGGGGGAAATGCCATCTCCAATTGCCAAATGTTGTTGTTGGAATGCTTGCATGCATACATTTGAGTCTCTCATTTTGGAACTAGAGATAAACAGTATTTAAGGGTGGTAGTGGAAATGCTGGAATCATTAGTGTACATGCTAATTTCTTTACTATCAGTGTCAATCTCCATTTGTGCTAGTTAGGTGGGTGTTTAAAGTAGTAAAAGAAAATAGAATGGTTGAAGGAAGAACAAAAAACTCCAATCTGTAGGCAGTTAACATGATATGTCCATCCTGTATGATTTCTCCCCTTTGAAAATAATGCAGTTCTTTGGATCTCCAAGACAGAACCATGATACTAAAGCAACTCAGATTTATTCCTGACTGCAGTTAATTGGTTAGATCAGTGATGGCTAACCTTTTTTGCCAAAAGCGGGGGGGGGGGAGCGCAGGGTGGGTCATGCGTGAGTGTGTGCCACACCCATAATGCTATGTGTGTGACCCCCTGCTTTTGGCACGCTTTTTTCACCCTCCCCAGGCTGCAGAGGCTTTCTAGGAGCCTGGGGAGGGTGAAAACAGCCTCCCTCCCCACCTCCAGAGGCTTCAGGAGCTTCCCTGAAGCCTTCAGAGGGCGAAAAACGGCCTCAAAAGAAGGCCTAAATCAGCTGGCCAGTGCACACATGCGCACTGGAGCTGGCAGGGCAACGCCTCGTGTGCCCTAAGAAATGGTTCCGCATGCCACCTGTGGCACCCATGCCATAGGTTCGCCATCATGGGGTTAGATTAATAAGGGTAATTTTGATTCCTGCTGAACAGTGATATACATTCTTCCACTTATTTTGCAAAAGTGGATACACAGCATCTCATTTGATGTTGCCAAATGTACACATATTTCCCACATCTCCTTATATCCTTTTTTTTTGTTTTTTTTTGCCATTCAGGCATATATTATATCAGAACCTGTAGGTGCTCCAACACTGGAGATTTTAAAGAAGAGATTGGATAACCGTCTGTCTGAAATAGTATAGGATTTCCTGCCCAGAGCAAGGGGTTGGATTAGAAGACCTCCAAGATCTCTTCCAACTCTGTTATTCTGTTATATTGTTGCTGTTCGCAATGTTATCATTTTGCTATGATTTTATTAAGTTGATATCATGTTGCAGTTGTAAGACTCTTGATGGCTCATGAAATAAGGATTATACAATCGCCATATGAAAACAGGAGAACAATAAATAATTAAAACCCAAACATAATATGTAGTGTCTGGTCCAAAAGGCCTCGTCTTTAGTTTTTTCCTGAAAGACACGCACACACACACACACACACACACACAAATTGACGGCAACCAGACATCCAACAAGAGGCCATTTGGGAGGGTCTGCCCCTTGGCTTTCTAGAAATGGGAGACAACCAATTGCTTCTCCAGCACAATTGTATGGTGGGCCAAAGGTAGTAGGGTGATGCATCTTGCAGGTAAACCAATGGCAAGCCAAGTTGCTACAGGTTAAATCCAACATTTTAAATTGAACCTGGAAGCCGATAGAAAGCCAATTTAAGGTCTACCAGTAAACCCCTTTTAGTACCTGGGCTCTTGTATTTTGCTCCAGCTAAGGTTTTTGAGTGGTCTTATGTAGAGGATGCTGCAGTAGTCTAGCTGGGTGGTGATGAGGGCGTAACTGTAGTCAGAATTATTTTCCCAAGTAGGACTGCTATTTGTTTCACTTTATTTTATTTCTTTGGTTTTTATCTTATGCTGTCCTTCCCCCCAAAGGCACCCAGTGCAGTGTACAAATAGATGCCAAAATGTATCTTCAATTGAAAGAATTAAATAAATAAATAAATAAAAACAATAACACCCCTACTCCTCTGACTCCTCGAACAAGATTATAACATACAAAAATCATCTTGAAAAGATCCTCTTGAAAAGAGGGTCTGGAGTAGCATTTCTCAACCTCAGCAACTTTAAGGATGCTGGCTGGGGAATCCTGAGAGTTGAAGTCCGCACAGCTTAAAGTAGAGGAGGATGAGAAACATTGCTCTTACAGCAGTGGCCTGCAACATTTTTGGATTGATGGTCCGGCTGGGGGGGAGGGGCAGGGGAAAGAGAAAGAAGAACTAGGTTGTGTGAGTGGCGGGCTGGCATGCACATGCATGTGCATGCAGCCCTTGTGAGAGTGACAGGCCAGCACGCATGCAATTGCCCACTGACCTGCCCCTTCTGCAAATTAAGCTGCATGGACACACATACATGCGCTGCAGCCAGCCACTTGCACGGCCCAATTCCGAATAGGCCATGGCCCAGAGGCTGGGGAATCCCTTCTCTAGAGAAAGGTATCCTGTCCTGGAACATTTGTTACCCTGCTTGGGTGAAACGCATCTATTTCAACCAGCAGAAAAAGCAAGACAGGGTAGTCCTTTCCTTATGAAGGGGAGCCATAACTGGGGTGCTGTCCCTGAAAAAATACTTTCTTCTGTCTCCTGAGACAGCTGCTTCATTGGGCAAGACTTTAAAATCAAGTAATGGAAGGTAGAAGAGCCAAAGAACATTATAGCTTGGAAATTTCCATCCAGGAAAATTGTTGCAGCCTGATCTTTGTCAACATTGCTGGTGTTCATTCATAAATTTGTTCCATCTTGTTTTTAAATCATTTTTTTAAAAAAAAGATTAAAACTTGTAACAGCTTCTATTGCGAACTACATAATTTTTTTTCTTTGAATGTATCTGCCTCTGAATTTACATGCCAACTGCATTCTGAAATTCAGGGAAGTGTAAAAAATAATGACATTTTGATTTGACTGAGAGAAGCAACTTAGAACTGAGGAGAAATTTCCTGACAGTTAGAACAATTAATCAGTGGAACAGCTTACCTCCAGAAGCTGTGAATTCCGCAACACTGGAAGTCTTTAAGGGGATGTTGGATAGGCATTTGTCTGAAATGGTATAGGGCTTCCTGCCTAGGCAGGGGGTTGGACTAGAAGACCTCCAAGGTCCCTTCCAACTCTGCTATTGTATTGTATTGTATTGTATTGATGGTTGGGAATGGTACATTTGTTTTAATGAATAAAGTAGATGAACTTTAAGTGTTCCGGCCTACATCTTTTCATTGTACATTGTACATATATGAAGCTGCTGGGCGAGATCATCCGTGGTTTTGGGGTAGAGTACCACCTCTACGCTGACGACACGCAGCTGTATATATCTACCCCAAACCACCCCAACGATGCCGTAGAGGTGATGTGCCAGTGCCTGGAAGCCGTGCGGGCCTGGATGGGAAGGAACAGACTCAGACTCAACCCGTCCAAGACCGAGTGGCTGTGGTTCCCGGCATTCCGGTACTACCAGTTGACTCCATCACTGGCCATAGGGGACGAACACCTCACCCCTGTGGATGGGGCACGCAACTTGGGCGTCCTCCTGGATACCCGGCTGTCCATGGAAGATCAAGTGACAGACGTGGCCAGGAGGGCGTTTTACCAGGTTCGCCTGGTACGCCAGTTGCGTCCCCTATTGGATCGAGATGCCCTTTGCACAGCCACTCATGCCCTCGTGACATCCCGACTGGACTACTGCAATTCTCTCTACATGGGGCTCCCCTTGAGGTGCACCCGAAGACTTCAGCTTGTCCAGAATGCAACCGCGCGAGCAATAATGGGAACCTCAAGGTTTACCCACATAACACCGCTCTTGCGCGAGCTGCATTGGCTGCCTGTCATCTTTCGGGTGCGCTTCAAGGTATTAGTTATCATCTTTAAAGCGCTCCATGGCACGGGACCTAGTTATCTGCGGGATCGGATCCTGCCTCATACATCCCTGCGGCCGATTCGCCCCCACAGAGAGGGACTTCTCCGGGTGCCATCCACTAGACTATGCCAGCGGGTGACGCCCAGGGGAAGGGCCTTCCCTGTGGCAGGCCCAGCCCTCTGGAATGACCTTCCCCCTGAGATCAGAACAACTACGGACCTCCACTCCTTCCGTCAAAAATTAAAAACACACTTTTTCCGCTTGGCCAGCCTAGGTTAGTCTTCCGTCTTTTAATAGGGTTTTAGGGGATTTTAGTTTATTTTAAGATAGGGTGATTTTAGCGCAGGGATAATTTGGTTTAATTCGTATTTTATCTATTTATGTATTTTATATTGGTATTTTTAATTTTCCCTGTGCACCGCTCCGAGTCCCTTTGGGGAGAGGAGGCGGTATATAAATAAAAATATTATTATTATTATTATTATTATTGTTGTTGTTGTTGTTGTTGTTGTTGTTGTTGTTGTTGTACTTTTCCTCTTTTTAAAAGATATTTCTCTATTCGATGGGCCCTTGGTGCTCTCTGAGCTTAGTTGTTTTCCTGCAGACGTTTCATTACCCCGCTAGGTAACATCTTCAGTGGTTGGATAGCACTGATGAGATGTCTGCAAGAAAACAGCCAAGCTCAGAGACCACCAAGGACCCCTCATTTCAATCCTGAGATACACATATTCCCCTTTATTGGTATTTGTGTGCTTGTTTGATTTATGAGGGTATCCAACTCCATCCCAACTTTGGGTGACTACCAAATACAATATAAGAAAAACTTGTCATAACTGAGTGAGAGCAGGTCTTTTGCCATGTAGTTCCACCTCCTATTCAGGATTCAGGAAAGAATCCAAAGCTGTTGTAAAGCCAAACTCAGATAGCTGGCTAGCATCTGTGAAGCTTTGTCCCCATGCCCATTTACTCAGTGGTAAATTCTCTGACATTAACCTCTCAAGAGGAGGGCTCATGGTCTTGAGAAACATTGAGGTTTCTCAACCCCAACAACTAAGATGTCAATCAATCAACCAATCGGAATCAATCAATCAATCGGAATAGAACTGGAAGGGACCTTGGAAGTCTTTTGGTCCAGCCCCCTGCTCAAGCAGGAGACCCTATACCATTTCAGACAAATGGCTGTCCACTCTCTTCTTAAAAACCTCCAGGGATGAAGCATCAACAACTTCTGAAGGGCAGCTGTTCTAGACCTTCTATGTATGGGAATCCC